>JAHPZR010024211.1:37500-51927 GCA_019787425.1 Platygyra sinensis | reverse complement strand
TTTTACAAGTACAAGGTTTATCTATAGATGGACTAAATAACAGTGAAGACACTACTATACAGTATTAAATAGAATAAACTAACATAAAACAAAGCAAGTACATCGAGATTGCGAAATTAAAAAGGCTAACCTAAAGTATTAAATAACTTAATAAGACGGGAGACTTCGACGTAATCATCTTCTGACCGCAAGAATTTGGTAATAATTCCATTTATCTTTTGACGAAAGGACGAACGTTTAAGTAGTTTAATCGAATAAGGAATAGAGTTCCATGTTTGGGCACCGACTCTCGAGAAAAAGGCATACATTTTATTGGTTCTAGAGAACTTAACATAAAACGAGTCGCTAGAGACAGATCTTGTTCTGTAGTTAGCCCAAGTCTTGGAAGAACTGTAGTTGGCGACGGATATTTTACACTTTGAGCAAAAGTAAACTTCAGATTTAAATCAATAGCTCTGATTGATTGGTCTGTTAAGAAGTTTCACTATTTACTGTGACTTTGTCTTAGCCAAAGACAGCTGTTTGGTCCTTCTGTACATAAATGTACTCGGACGAACTTTTCCTTTCTACAAATCCTCACAGTTTTTGGAAAGGAAACATTTATTTCATGTAGTACCATGTACATGTTGTATCATTCTTCTTATTATTGTTTACTGTTATCATTAGTCCCTAACAGAACGGCGTGTAAATCTCAGAGATGAATTGTATGATGCATGCGAAGTTATACAAATCCGAGTTTCAAGAGAAAAAATACTGCAAAAGTTACTTCAAACGTACAAGACCTCCCCAGATATTTGTTCTGCTATCCTGAACTTTGTTCTCGAAGGTGAGCAAGGACTTGACATGGACGGTGTGAAACGTGAGGTGTTCACAATTTTCTGGGACATGGCCTTTGAGAAGTTTTTTGAGGGACATACCACCCTTGTCCCAAGAGTTGGGCCTGACATCCAAGACAGCGACTACCAAGCCATCGGAAGGGCCATAAGCCACAGCTACCTATTGACAGGTATTTTTCCAGTTACCATCAGTAAAGTTTTCGTCGTCACCTTGTTGGTTGGTAAAGATGTTCTGTCTGCGGAGGACTACATTTCTGGCCTTTTGGATCACGTGTCAGTATACGATTCCTTGCAGTTAAAGAGTGCGCTTGCAACATCAAAGTCTCGGGGTGTCTTTTCCGAGAAGATGGTCGAGTTTCTATTGGAGTTCTTGTCGGGATACGGCGTGGTTCAAAGTCCAACCCCATCCTCACTTGAAGATATTTTGGTAAGCGTCGCTAAAACAGAGCTAATTGCAAAGCCTTCTGTTGCCATAAAGGAGATAAAGGCCGGAATGTTTGGAGGCAAGTTCGACAAATTGTGGGGAAATTTTCGCAAGACAGAGGTCGATCAACTGTACGACAAAATGAGGCTCACCACCCCAAAGGTTCTCCAGATGATATGCGTGGATGAGATGTCGCTGACTAAGTCGCAGTCACAGGTACTCCAGTTCCTAAAGCAGTACATCAAATGCCTGTCGCCAAAAGAGCTGCAGTCATTCTTGCGTTATGTCACTGGCAGTTCTCTACCAGCGGTGGATAAAATTAATGTTCTGTTCCATCCGCAAGCGGGAGCCGTTCCCCTTGTTTACATCCACACGTGCTCAGCAATTATTGATCTCCCTTGTGGAGGTTACACTGGCTTTCAAGATTTCAGAATCCAGATGGATAACACACTGCAATCTCCAGATGCATGGAGGTTTACATCAGCCTAAAGGTACTAACTATCTAACTAAAGACGCTGCCAAGAGAACCCTTACGGAATTTGTCATTCCTTTTCCAATCAGCACTGGATGAGTACATTCTTATTGGTGTTCGTTGTTGTTATCGTTTTTTCTTAGTTTCCTCAGTGTCAGACGAAATACGTGGATTCTGTAGGAATTTCACATTCTCTACAAAGCAATTGGCTTTAGAAAAGATCACTATTTACTGCTCGGCATACTTGATCAGTTAACGTTATCAAATCGTCTTTTAAATTTGGGTGTATGGAAATTTCATGTTTCCTTGCCTTCACGTGAACGGTGAAATTATCATCGTAATTGTTTTTCCTGTTTCGTTTATCGTTTACAATGTTATCAAGTTCCAATCGCGTTCACAACACTTGACGCTAGTTTTCTCCGAGATTTCGTATGGCAGAGAAACGTAACAATGTGAAGTAATTTGTCCACAAGTCAATTACGTTTACTTTCTTCTGTTAAACTTTTATAAACACTGAACGTTTATAAAAAAAAAAAGAGATATTTGAAATATGTTGGTATTAAAGAAACATCCAATAAATGTTGCTTTGAGGTTTATATTGCCATATTGTGTTTTATGGTTGAGAGAAGGAACAGGTGATATATGCCCGGGGGGGGGGGGGGGGTGGGCGGGGGAGAGCTACTCACATATTTAATTAGGGTGTTATCTTTCGTTCATGGACTTAAAAATTCTGTTTTTTTTTTCCTTGCCGGAATACTAAAACCCCCTTACACCTTACAGTTCAAGAAACTCAACATGGCCACCCAAAACTGAAAATAAGAGAAGTTTTTGGTATTTTATATTATTAGAAGCTATCGATTTACCCAAGTCAGCCGACTCCTCTCTTTTCGTTCGTTGTCGTGGCTCTGGCTGAGTTTCTGGGGCTGTAAAGTATGTCTTCTCAACAAATTGCGTTTGAATAGATTTTGAATAGATTTTCAAGGTAGCAACTCTACAAATGCATTTTCATTGAACAGTGGCATCCAAATACTGTTTTTAAGTGGTACCACGCCGAAAATCGCATCCTTCTTATTGAAGCCATTTTAAAACATAAAGATGTAGTGTGTATGAGAAGAAAAATGCCGTTTACTTTTTTCAAATATCTCTTCGTTACAGAGAGATTTAATTTTTTTTAAATATGCAAATTAGCCAAGTGATGACGTCATATACTAAACCAAATTTGATCAAATATGAAGAAAACAGATATCTCAGCCAATTTGTATCAGAAATGTTTGAATTTTTGCAGTAAGGTTCTACTAAAGGTGCAGCGCAATATATATGAGCTTAAAAGTTTTGTTACAATGGCAACATACTGGGTTCCAGACCTCTCCAATAATAAAAGCATTACTGGCCACCTTAAGCGTTCTATTTTCATATTTGCAAATGGTGCCTCGAATGTATGATCGAGCAGGCATATAAATATGTTAGCTCCAGTTTGTGGCCCTGTTTAGGGTTTTTCGAGCTGAAAATAACTAACATATTGAAATCAAGTGGGTGGGGACTGGAAGAGAGTGAGTTGCCATGAGAATCGAATTTTTATAGCCGCAGGTGTGTCTCCTATAGAGTGTGTGCAGTGTCACGCAATAAAAAATAAAATCAAAAACCGTGCATTGGATAAAGTCAAAAAATTTACATATTGTAAGCGACAAATAAAGAAGACAGTTATCCAAGTTTAAGGTATATGCGTTCTCCCAAAGCTGAGATATTCGTCGAAATGTGCCGCACAAAATTACAGAGCTTACAATCTTGGACAGAATAAAATGAGAAATAAAACTACCCCTCCCCCCGAATCAATGATGAACTCGCGGTCTAACCAAAGCGCGCCATTTTTTCCATCATTGAAATGGGGGGAGGGGTGGTCTTAATTTCTCATTTATTTTGTCCAAGATTGCAATCTTGGACAGAATGAAATGAGAAATAAAACCACCCCTCCCCCCGAATCAATGATGAACTCGCGGTCTAACCAAAGCGCGCCATTTTTTCCATCATTGAAATGGGGGGAGGGGTGGTCTTAATTTCTCATTTATTTTGTCCAAGATTGTAGTATGGGGTCGCCATGTTGGAGGACCTCTTTAGTCCTCCAACATGGCGGCCTGTAATTAGTGTAAACATCTGGATCTTACTTTGGCTATTTAGTCGACTGATTATCTCAACCGAACCAAAAAATATTTACAAAAGCACTTTTCCTGATACTTAAACTCCTAAAATGGCTAAAAATCACGAGATAAGTGTATTTTTTTTCGACAAACCCGATCGTAGGGTTATGCCACGCACCGCCATAACTTCGAAATTTAAAATGGGCTGGTTTCGAAACGAAGGATGCTATTGAGCTGGAAAGCTGTCAACAGCTATAAATTTGGTACCTCTTATGCCTTACGTGGCTTTTTAGTTGTGGATTTGAGAATTTGATGACGTCACGTGCACACACTCTATAGATTCAATGATCTGCGCACAACGAAACTTGAAATGTCGTGCACACTTTTCCAAAAATTTCTCATTTCTCGCTTAGAGAGGTTCGTAGTTTACAGATTGTTGATATGATGGAGAAGGTCTAAATACAGGGACGTTGCTTCGTTTGGGTCTTGCGGCAAATACAAGTTCTTATCCTCCATAATGAGCTCTGCTAATGATACGAATGCTGGTGAACAACCTAGGGGATGGCACCGCTCACCACATAAGTTCTCTGCTACCTCCAGATCACTTTCGTCCGTGTCTTTCTTGTAGTCCGTAGCTCCTGCTTCTCCGGGAAGAAAAAACAGTGTATCAGGTCTTCCAGGTGGTGTCTCCGCATTACAAGGCCGTATCTTGTGCAAGTTCCAGTTCTCCGCAACCTTGTACAGTTCCTCTCGAATTAAGCCCATAAAACAAAACCTTAAACATTCTACATGAATAATATTGCTGTTATCAAAATGACCCAGGTCCGATAAATCTTTAAAAAATCGCATCCACCAATCGGTGTTACTTTTCCTTAAAAAACTCCACCAAGCTTCAATTCTTTGATTTGTGACAGATTTTCCATATAGGAAGCTTTTATCCCCAGCCATATTATCTCCACCATTTCTTCTCATAAACCGCTGAACGGCAGCAATATAGATGTTTTCAGTTCCGCAATCGCCTCTGACAACTCGCGGGAGTCCACACAACTGCTTAACACAATCAATGAAGTATTGAGCAGTAATCATCGGGTCGTTATTCGTAGGCCCAACTTCAAGCCACAGTATGCGCCGACTATAACCGTCTATCGCACCATGAATGCAGAACCCGTATGGTTTTAATTTATCGTAACCATCGAGATGCCATATAAAGTTAGGACCAGGAGCTGCATATCTCCTTCTCCTAAACCGTCTCTTCGTTCGCATCTCAACACCCTCTGGGTCCAGCCCTTTAATGACACGCCTAACAGTTTCTCGATCTATGACAAGTCCATGATCTCTTAACAATCTCTGGTGCATTTGCCGATATCCAATAGTACTCCCACTCCACTGTAATTCTTGCTCTACTGCATCCACGACTCTCTCGATACTTGAATGGATATTTCTCCTGCGTAGTCCACGGCTTCTGAGGATCCTTTTGAGGTGCCGTAAACTTAATCGAATGCCATGATATACCAGCAGAAACGAGAGCACTTCCCAGTAGCTAAATCCAAGACAAAAGTAGTCTTTTATCAAGGCCTCTCGATCTCCATTGCCACTACGTAAATTAGGAATGTAATTTGGAAGAGCTCCGTTGGCATGGAATGGGGAAAGGGCAACAAGAATAGTCACAGCGAAGTAATTCCGAATAGCAGCCGCCATATTGCATCGTTTCTGTACAGAGGAACTGGGGAGGAAATCAACTCAGTTGCAAAGTTAGAAGTCATGATCAATAATAAGTTGCGATCGAGAGTAGTAAGTTGCGATCACGAGTTATAATTCGCGATCAAGAGTTATAGTCGCGCTAGAGAGTTATAAGTCGCGATAGAGAGTTATAAGTCGCGATAGAGAGTTATAAGTCGCGATCGCCAATTATTAGTCGCCATCGCGAGTTATATGTCGCGATCGCGAGTTGTAAGTCGCGATCGCGAGTTATATGTCGCGATCGAGAGTTGTAAGTCGCTACCGAGAGTTACAAGTTGCGATCGAAAGTTATAAGTCGCGATGGAGAGTTATAAGTCGCGGATGGCGAGAGTTATAAGTCGCGATCGAGAGTTATAAGTCGCGATCGAAAGTTATAAGTCGCGATCGAGAGTTATAAGTCGCGATCGAGAGTTATAAGTCGCGATCGAAAGTTATAAGTCGCGATCGAGAGTTATAAGTCGCGATCGAAAGTTATAAGTCGCGATCGAGAGTTATAAGTCGCGATCGAAAGTTATAAGTCACGATCGAGAGTTATAAGTCGCGATCGAGAGTTATAAGTCGCGATGGAGAGTTATAAGTCGCGATGGCTAGTTATAAGTTGCGATCGAGAGTTATAAGTCGCGGTCGCAATTTATATGTCGCGATCGCGAGTTATCAGTGACGATCGAAAATAACTCAAAGACAAAAAAAGAAAGCTATGCTCATTTATTAATTCGCCAAAGCAAAATTTTTGGTGTGCCTATGAAAAATATCGAGATGTCCCCTTAGGGGCCACCGGATGTTCCCCCCCTACACAAACTGATCTTAAAAATAAAGCTCGACCACTTTTTTTTGACAGCGAATAAAGTTTTAGCTGCTTTAGCGAATAAAGTTTTAGCTGCTTTAGCGAATTAATTTTAGGGAATTCTAGCGACAGTGATTTCTTTAGCGACAGCGAATTAAGTTAAGCGACAACAAATAGAATTTAGCGACAGCGAATTAAGTTAAGTGACAGCGAATAAAATCTAGCGAATGCGAAATAATTTTGGCGACAGCGAATAAAATTTAGCGAATGCGAATTAGTTTTTAGCGACAGCGAATGGAATTTAGCGACAGCGAATGGAAGTTTAGCGACAGCGAATGGAATTTAGCGTCAGCGAATGAAATTTAGCGACAGCGAATGAAATTTAGCGACAGCGAATGGAATTTAGCGACAGCGAATGGAATTTAGCGACAGCGAATGGAATTTAGCGACAGCGAATTGAAGTTAGCGACAGCGAATTGAAGTTCAGCGACAGCGAATTGAAGTTTAGCGACAGCGAATTAAGTTTAGCGACAGCGAATTAGATTTAGCGAATATTGAAACAAATGGACGGACCATATGTGTGAACCTATGATAAATCATCAGTAACGCAATGTTGGACTTTGCCGGCTCAAGTTCAACATTGTAACGTCATGTTTCGTCGTTACATCCCAAAGTTGAATGTTGAGCTCTTTCCGCGAGCCCTAGACTGCTGGCAGTCTGTTTTTCTCTCGAAATTTCAGCAGGGATTATGAGGAGACACTATTTAGCCTAAAGGAGAATGGGACGAGACATGGGCGCGGCACGCACGAGTAGAAAAACAGACTGCAGACTCTTCTCATGTTTTTGGGGACATTCACACCTGTCAAAATAATCTAATTAACTAATTGAAATCAGTTTTTCTTGCGGGAGTATCACGAACCGTTGCTCAAAACTCTTGCGTTATGTTTCCGAAATACCAAATGCTTTTATCGGGCGGATTTCGCAAGCAGAGCCTAAGAAGCTCGCTTCTGTAGTTAAACCGAAGACGCCTCGTGCTCTGGGGATTGCTGTTGACTTTGTAGGTGATCATTTAAAGGACAAAAAGGGACGAATTCAACACATTAGACAAACTTTTATCGGAAGAACTGGGTCTTCTGATCCCGTTTCCAACAATCCAAGTTAATCCTTCAGTGTCTGTGCGAAGTGTCGTTTAAATTTGAAACGCCGTTAAGCTACCCCGTTTCTTCAAGGCTAACTTAAACCCCGTCGTAGCTGATGTTGAAGCAACTTCCGATGACTGCGAGACTCAACAACGCTGGAAGCGTAAATCGAAATCTTAACGTCCGGAGAAAAACTTCTACTGCAGAACCAGAGAGTCAAGCGTCTGTATTTTAGGACACCGACACCAGCTTGTTTCTGTTCAGCCCTAAAAGAACTGGTTTCAACGTACAGTTTAAGCTTCTCCGAGACATCGGGATGTTTGCCATTGCATGACTTGTACATCGCTCGTCTTTGTTATGCTTCACGCGAAACTTATGATGCTTTATTTACCCTTCTGACAACTATCTGTCATCGGGCACATATTGTCCAATCAGGTACTCCGTTGTTGGGCTGACGGAGAGTTTGAAAAGTAAAAAAGAGTCCGCAGACGGTTTTTTTCGTGTCTCGCCTTCTTCCCTACTCGGCCATACTGCCATACCGCTCTTTGCGTTCGCGATGACTAAACACTCGTCTAAGCCCGGGCGTCTAAGTGACCCTAAGAGAAAAAAACCGGCTGCAAGCAGACTACGCGAGCCCAAATCCGCCAATAATTATGGGATAACAAAACTGACGTCATTTATTCTCGCAGCGTCACGCACATGGTGTTCGGTTGTCAGTTCTCAGGGATTGTCACGTTTCTCAACATTTAGTTCCTTAATATTTACATATTAAATGGAGAACCAGAACAACGGCCAACTGAATCACTTACGAGATACGCTTCTCCGGGTAGTTCACACGATGCGACTAGTCCTTGCGACTTGTTGCAGGGACTAGTCGCAGGGACTAGTCCCATCGTGTGTACCGACTTAACACTTGGCAAATTATAGAGGTGTCAAACTCAACGAAGCGACATGCAGATAACAGCGGAAATCACGCAGACCTATGACGTCTTAAAATCTGCTATAGCACGATCTAACGGCTCTGTTTTCTCCTTAAAACACAATGCGAAGTGCCCTTAATGAACAAGAGTGAAGCGATAAAAAGGTCGAAAGACCGAAAAATAAACGGCAAATGTACAAATGCCGTGAACCGTGGGAGTCGTGTTTGGCCTGTCCATTTTATTCACCGTTTTTGTTGTTTATAGTCATCATAAACACCCTAAATATACACAGGAAGGTAATTTAACCACGGACATTGCCTCAATCATATTTTTTTTTTTGGCTACGGCCCTTCTCACTGAGGTAAAACAGGAATGCAAGCTGCATGCAGTAGCTTACTCGATCTAAATACTCAGCGGAGTTTACCTTCTGCGTGGTTATTCTGGCTGTTCTGCAAACAGGTAAGCCAGTTTGCTACCCGGAGAAGCGTATCTCGTAAGTGATTCAGTTGGCCGTTGTTCTGGTTCTCCATTTAATATGTAAATATTAAGGAACTAAATGTTGAGAAACGTGACAATCCCTGAGAACTGCAACCGAACACCACGTGCGTGACGCTGCGAGAATAAATGACGTCAGTTTTGTTATCGCATAATTATTGGCGGATTTGGGCTCGCGGAAAGAGCTCAACATTCAACTTTGGGATGTAAAGACGAACATGACGTTACAATGTTGAACTTGAGCCGGCAAAGTCCAACATTGCGTTACTGATGATTTATCATAGGTTCACACACGCTGTTGGACATTTTAATGATGTTCTAAATTTACAAACTTGGTATTGACGACACGAAATGTAAAGTTGACCTGAAAACTTGGTTTTAGCGACGTAAAATGCAGAGTTGATCGTTGAAGTTGGAAGTTGATTTGTATTTACCGACATTGTGTTGTTAAGTTCGAAGTTGATTTACGCGAATATCAATGTTGAAATGCAAACTCCGATGTCGATGTGTAAAGTTGGATGTTGCGTTACAACTTTGATTTTTGGCGGAGATGGAACGCCATAACTATCAAGGAGCCCAGAAACAGATATTATAGCGTGCGAACTGCCGAGTTTAGTACAGTAGTTCAGTAACTTCAGTTTGGTTATGTAGAAAATGGATTACTTGGTACTTAGTAAATGACACCGGTGACGCAACTATTGCATTTACAAGTGGTTCACAACAATATTTGACTTTACAAGACTACATATTGAGTTATATTACAATACTACAAAATTGTCAACAAGATGCGGACCCCCGAGGAAACACCCTACTTGTTTAGTTGCTGAATCAATTGTACTCAAGAAATGAGCAGTAAACAATGATGAAAAGGACTTTGGGCAATAAATTAATGATGAATACTTACAATTCACAGTGCAAGAGCCTTGGTTTGCCAAAGTGCAAAAGAATGTCAGAAGGCATGATTCAAAATGCCAAAAAGTGCTTAAAAAACCTAACAAAGTGTGAAGAGATCTACTCATCAGAAGATCCATTGGGTGATTTTGGAAAGGCAATCATGAATTACTACTACCAACACTACATCGATGACCACTCTTCAACATGGTGCAGGTTTCATAAAAAGGTAACAAATAATAGCCTTATACAGTAATTTTTACAAGACTTGTGAGTGCAGTTACCATTTTTGGTGAAAGAGATTGAAAACTCTTATATACAGTGTGTATGAAAATTAAGACGGAATCCGCCAGACGTTGGAGTAAACAAGTGGACAAAAATCTTGTACCAAGATTATTTACATTGTATTGCAAACTTCTGTAGGGCTCTTTTAAATATCTTCTCAAAATAATTCATTTCTAGCAACACCAAACGTCGAAAACGAATGTTGAACTTCGTATGAAACGCTTAAAAGTTTTGGTGAAATGAAACTGATGATCGAATTTTGCCTGTGTTTCCACAAAATCACTGAACTTTGAAATTTATTTTCTCTCGTTCCCGTGGGAAATTATTTTTCGGAGTTATTTCAGGCAATTACTTATGTATTTAGCTTTAAAAAAATGTAAAAATGACTGTAAAATATTTAAAATTACTCTGGTACAGATTTTTGTCCACTAAAACCTGAAATTGCTCCATCTTCAATCGGATTTCGTCTTAAATTCCCAGTTTAGTTAAGGTAACAATTGGGGTAACATTTTTTTATCTTAATGAACAGGAAGATGAAGAAGGTAAACCCTACCACTGCAAACATTTAATCACATGCCAATCCCAACTGAATGAATTCAAAAGAGTTCTAGAAAAAATGGCCACAAGACCTTTAGAATACATCACCTTGGAAGGACGAATCACTAACAACATCCCTGAGGGGTACCATGGCATCGCACTTGCATACAGGGGGAAAAGGATTGACCTTGGGTCCGTACACTATCAGTGTAAGACAAACATGTCAATACCACACAAGGTGACTGTACCTACACTACTATATTTCCTGTCTGTAACACCTAGAGTAGCCATGTATGACAGTGTATGTAAATTTGTAAGATAACCTTTTCCCCTAAAATGGAATACAGAACAAATCCTGATTTGCACTTAGATTTGCAAGGTGTAATGTAATGCTATTTTTGATGCATATTTTCAAAGAAAAAGGATGTGAGTTCAATATGACACAATGTATTTTTCAAAGTGTGAAACTTCACAAAAAACATAACAACATTGCAATTAAAGTATACTGACTAAATACATTACTATTTCTTTATTAGAATATTGGCCCAATATGGATAGTTCTCTTGTTCCAGCTACTTGCAGTGCCAATGCCAAAGAAAGCCATTGAGTATGTCATTCAACGGCAAGACCAATTTGATGAAGACATCCGGAAACGAAATTCACCAGATTACCAAAGGAAAAGGTTGATTTTTGTGTCAGTCTCTTTTCAATATGTACACATATATACACTGTATGTGTTCCTCCTAAGCTTATTATATAAACTTTCTTGATAGAAAGTACTGGTACTGGTTATATAAATAACATAATGAAGTCACTTAAGGATGTTCGCGCTAATTGTTTCTGCGCATCCTTACTGCGCACTGAAAATCCACATGCCACGCCATGCCACGTCATACATCGAGCGCGCGCGCTAAGTACTAAAATGAACAATGATAGGGCAGATGGCCATTGCTATAGCTTTGATTGGATTTAACGATCTTGGACGTCCGGTGACCCCTACTTTTCTTTTCAGAAACAGATTTTATTTGCAATTATCTACACATTATCCAAAAATGAAAAAAAAATCAATGTGGGAAGTTTAAAAAATTTGAATATTTCTGCCCACGGGACATGGAATCCTGCCATCTTGCGGCTGCAAGGCGCGTGAAACTATGGTCGCTAAATGCGAACTTATTCTTTAAGGAACCTCACAAGTTGACTAAATTTGCTTAATAGGTCCATCCAAACCATATTTGGCAGAGAACTTTTCCCTTCAAAGCTCTAATTACAATATTTTGGGACTTGCAGCCACTTTGATCTTCTTCGCTAACGAAGCACGATTTACTCAGATTTAGGTGTTCTTCCGGGCATGTTATTTCCAAAACGAAGTCCGTGACCCCCCATTTTTTTTACATTTCTGACATCGCTAACTCATGATCTTTCAATGGTAAAATTTTCAGAAAAAAATCAATGTTAGAAAAATTTCGCGCGAACTTCCTTAACTCAAAATAAGCTCAAAGTCACTTATGTTTCTGTTATTAAGATAATAACATTATTAGAAAAGAAAGGCTTATTTTGAATTGACTTTGTCAACTGCAAATAATCTTAAAGCAGATAATACTCTTAATGTTATCTGCAACCTTCCTGTATTGAATCAAAATAAATTCATACAGAAATTGAGTGTACTGTTCTTGTTCATCTCATGCATTTTTATGTATTTAGAAATGAAAACAAAAGAAAGAAGATGAAAAAACATGAGAAAGAGAAAGAATATATGACATCCCTGAAGGCTGTTTCCATCACAACAAAATACTCTGCAGGCGGATGTGATGACAGCAGCTCTGAATCAGAATTCAGTGATTGCAGCGATAGTTTTCCAGAGCCAGACTGCAGTGACAGTGTCCCAGTTACAGACAGCAGTGACGATGAGTGTGGAGACGAGCTACAAGGCAATCCTTCCCCTTTGTATTTCTTGTATGACTGTGAAGGCACCGGGGGATCCATTTACAAGGACCACATTGTAGAAATTGCTGCAGTGCTGCAACCTCTTGCCAACAATGTGGAAACTCATCTGGAAAAATCTTTCCACTCATTAGTCAATACGTCCAGAAGGATAGCCGCACCAGGTAGAAACAATGTTTTAGAGTAACTCCCATACAAAGCCTACCTTTGGTTGCTGTGAAATTTTAATGCACAACATTTTTTAGAAGAATTGACAGACTTTGATCAGCCATATTTCTAAGCCTATGAGAGCTTATTGGGGGGATTGGGTTCAGTTTTGTTTTCTAATATTTTATTAATTTTACAACAGACAGTGAGAACAGATGCCTTTCCTCGTGTTTGTTTCATACACTGCAAAAAGATGTCATTTTGTGGAAGGTGAAACAAAAGCTGGAAAAGGCATCTCCTCTTGCAGGCTACTTCCTAACCACTGTGTTTCTGTTTCGTTTCAGTGGTCAGAAAATGTGGTATAAAGCAAACTGACCTTATCCGACAGCCAAAGCTTTCTGAAGTTTTGCCTAGATTTGTATCTTGGCTTACAAAACTCACAGAGGAAGTGTCAACAAAGACAAACACAAAATACTTCCCAGGTACACTGGAAAACAATTAGAACCAAAGTACACAGTCAGCATTACTATTGCTGTAACAGTTTTTGGTGTGGAGTAGTCAATGTGGTATAAAATATTAGCATGTACATTGTACGAATCACACACTTGTTACATGTGCAAGCATCCCACAAGGATTCTTACCACTGAGTAAAACAATGTAATGCATTATTTTGTGTTAAAACATTTTATTTTCATGTCTATTTTTAAAATTTCTAGTACTTCTTGCCCACAATGGGTTTGTCTATGACTTTCCTCTTCTTTATGCGGAGATTGAAAGGAGATATCCATTGCTCACCACCAAGCTATTTAACCACATCTTCTTTGGGGATACACTGTTCAACTTGAGAGCTGTAAGTTTAAATCAAACAAAGTAAATAGTTAATGTTGAACAATGGTACGCCTTTCAGATTGTACTAATAATTAATTAATAACATCAGAATTTTTAAGTATTAATAATACACATGAAAAAATTACTTGATTCTGATTGGCTCAGAGCAGTGCAGTTCAAGTGTAACACCAGTGCAATAAGTGTAACACCAGTGCAAATTACACACTCGTAATTCTGAATTATGATTGGCAGAAAGACAATGAGAAATTTTGTAGGCCAGTTATATATCATGTAAAGTAATGACAAAAAAAATGTACGGAAACTCTCAAAAAAGTGTTCTCGAATGCGAAAAAAAATGGCTTCAAGAAACATCTTCCGGCACTTTTTGCGCGCAAACTTTTCATGTTTGTATTATTAATAAGTAATCATACGGCTTTTTCTCGTTCAATTTAAAATTAATTTGCACTTTTGAGTTTTTCAAAAAGCTGAAATTGCACTTGCCGAAGCAGCTCGTGCAATTTCAGCTTTTGAAAACTCACTCACGCAAATTAAATCCAAATTGAACTCGAAACCGTCTGATTACCTATACAAACAATATGTTACGTAGTGATTTGAGCTGTACTATCCGACATGTACAATGCAAATTTACAATTTTTTTGTTTCATTTTACAGCTGAGGAAACAGGGGCAACTTCCCTAGATAAAAAGCAGAAGCTTGGCATGCCAGAATTGCATGCCCTCTACTTTCCTAATGCACAGTTTAAAGGTAATTAATGCTTGCCCAATAAATAAAATGTTGATAGCTATTATTGAAAATTAACAAATTGATGTCAGTTTTTCATGCATCTGTCCTG
>JAHPZR010024211.1:30000-32500 GCA_019787425.1 Platygyra sinensis | reverse complement strand
GTCGTTATATTGTTTACTAATTTCTGTTTTATCTGTTCGTGTAGAGTGGAGTAAACAAAAGACCATTGGTGTACACCTGGCTGAAATGACCGTGGAAGAAATTGACAGAAGTCTCAAACAGTTTTATGCCGAAGCTAGAAACAAAGAGGGTGAAAATTATAGTCGCGCAACTCTTCTGTCTTTGAAAAATGCCACTGAGAGATTCTTAAACACACCGCCAAACAATTTGGGGATAAAGTTTACAAAAGATCCCCGGTTCGTACTCTCCAACCAGATGCTCGACGCAAAAATAAAACAACTGAAGAAAGAAGGCATGCAAAACACCATCGATATCCATAAGCCACCAATCGATAAAGAAGACATTGCGAAACTCAAAACAAGTGAAGTTTTCTCACTTACCAAGCCTCTGTCCCTCCTGAGAAACGTCTGGTTTCATGTTTCTCTCTTTTGGTGTCGTCGTGGGTTCGAAGGCCAGAGAAACCTCAAGAAAACGAGCTTCACGTTTGAGACAGACGCAGCGGGATGCCAGTTTGTCACGATGACTCACGACGAGAAAACGAAAAATCATCCCGGGGGAATTTCTGAAGTGGAGAGCTTCGAGAAGAATGGCCGAATGTACAAAACCAACTCTCAAGCGGATGGTTATTCGGCTCTGGAACTTTTCCTTACAAAGCTTAATCCAGAATGCGCTGCGTTATTTCAATACCCGAAGAGAAATTGGCGCCCATCAGATCAAGTGTGGTACGAGATTAGGCCACTCGGTGTCAACAAGTTGTCAACCACAATGAAGGAAATCAGCAAGGAAGCGAATATTAGCGTTATTTCAATACCCGAAGAGAAATTGGCGCCCATCAGATCAAGTGTGGTACGAGAATAGGCCACTCGGTGTCAACAAGTTGTCAACCACAATGAAGGAAATCAGCAAGGAAGCGAATTTATCTCGCATTTACACAAACCATTCTGTGAGAGCAACTGCCATAACCCTGTGGGCTAACGCTGGATATCGGATCGAGAGATAGTAGCAATATCTGGCTATGGGCGGCCGTCACCACCAAAAATACAAGATTGTTAAACGGCACAGACCAAACATAAATGGTGTAGTGATGGTTTGCGAAATGGAATAAATGATTGAGAAATGATACTGTCTAAATACAAAGAGTTAGGTGTTCTTGTGTTAAACGGTCTACTGAAACAGTAAACGATTTAGACAATTTAGAAATGGTTCAGTCACCGATATCAAAATGGAACAAACTAATAAGAATCAGTTTATTTAAATGAGAATTCATCTGACCACGATACGTAGAATGATTAGGTCTGACAACAAACGGTCAAGTGTTCTGTTTCAAAATGGTTTTATTAATGGTGGGACGGTTGAAGTAATCGGCAAATCATTTAATTCACCAAGAAATGGTTCAACTCACCGATCAATGGTTTAGTGTAGTGTCAACTGATTTAATGCAGACACAAATAGTGCAGTACGAAGTCAAATCATTCGTGCAAACAGCAAATAGTTTAACTTGATGTCGAGCTGTTCAGTCATAGAAGGAATGGTCCAGTGTAATTTGAAATGATTGAATGAAATTAGAAGTGATTTAGCGTGGCATGAAACGAAACAGCCTACTTTGCGCGCCGAACCGCAAAAAATACAAAAGTGAAGTGGACAAGTCAAGACTGAAATGATTCAGTCAATGGGGGGTCTGACGTAATACCATCTTATTTGGCGCCAAAATAGCAGAGTGAATGACCCTGGTCACATCGACTTTTGTCGGCGACCTTGGCCAAGCGTGTTTCGGTCAACTTCGGTAAAATTGCTTCTTTTTATTTCATTTTGCAATGGATTTCTGTCCAGAAGATATGTCTTTCAGAGTGCCAGTGGGGATCTAGAAATTATGACAATATTTCTGAGATCAGATAGATATTTAACAATTATTCTTTGAAATCGAGGTAAATATTCTGCCACTATTCACCGAGATTGAGAAGAATAATTGTTTTAGTATATACACAGGAAGTGATCTCAACAACATTTCAGAAGGAAACCATTGAAAATCGATTTAATTGGCCTCTCAATTCATGCTCGGAAAACGTGCAAGCTGTACAAAGCATGCGCGAATTCGCGAAACTATTTACAGAATCTTTGAGCATGGAAAATCTATAGTTAATCTTCGAAAAAACCTCGTGACAATCTAGAATAATGGTCCTTAAACACCGTTCAAATCAGTGTGAATCAAAAGTATGCTTAATTCAAAAGTATACTCTATTTTTGTTTGGCTTACGCATTATTCACTCCGTAGGGGGTGAATAATGCTCATTAGCCAGAGATAGCGAACCAATCAGATTGCTTAAAACACCAAGATCACTGAGTGTGTATATACTAAAAGCTTATGTTATTATGCTACTGGCCGGCTCAGGATCGGTCCGTACAGGGAAAAGCTGTGACCGAGGTCTTGAGAATGCTGCCCGAGGGCAGCATTCTCAAGACCTCGGTCACAGTTTTTCCCTA
>JAHPZR010024211.1:0-20000 GCA_019787425.1 Platygyra sinensis | reverse complement strand
ACTAAGTGGGAATTTCGCTTCTCTTTTACGCGTATCTCCCAATTGCAATGTTTATCACGACCGATGGATCACTTTGAGTTCTTTAGCGCGTACTTATGTCTATGATCTTCGTTTAATAGTACTCACGTTAAAACGTGACAAGCTTTCACTCCTTTCGAAGGTTTATTTTTAAAAACAAAATTCGAACTAATTTGCATATGTGACTTTTAGCCGCCAACATTGTCACGCTTTCTTTCGTTTCCTGAAAACATACGTGTTGGGTCATGGCAGCTTAGTTTACCTTTACAGTTTCAAATTCGCTCCCTCCACATAAAAGTAGAGGGTTTCTTTAATTGTTGATAACTTGTAGGATGTAGCAGATACAACTGGATAAAGGTCACCATAACACAATCTCGTCCGCGGTGAAACTCGCAAAGCGTCTCGTTTCCTCGAGGCAAAGCGACTCGAAAACTTGAAGCGTTGTTGCTGCTATTCGTGCCCCAGCACCCGAATAATATTTTCAAAAGCCGCTTTCTCTTGTTTTCAGGTCTTTTTTACTTTATGAGTGTAGACATTGTTTAATTGAGTGCTCGCCATTTGACTAAGTGTCCCGAGCATTTTGCGATTTCAGAACTCGCACTCGCGTGCTTGCTTTCATAAAATAATTATCTTCGAACTATTCAATTATAAAATAGACTGAAAAGCCCCAGGATCGCCTCTCCACCTCTTCATGGCTAAGGCTACTGTTAGTATCTGATTTAAAGCTCTGAGATGTCCTTAAGATGTTTTTTGGGGGGCTTCGAACAGTATTCTCTTCTCCCATAATCACTCTAAATTTTCAGCGCGGCAAGAGACTAATACAACCAGTGACGTCACTAGGCTCTTTTGGCCGCGCCAAGATGGCCGCCAATTTTGGGCTTAACCAGCCAACTTCGAACGGCTGAAAAAGCAGTTTTTGCTTACCGTATGCGAAAAAAAAGTCTGCAGTGTTTCCAAGTAAGGTTGAAACTTTATTACTAAGCAAAAATCTCACATACGAAAATTTCGTTTCAGTGGCACTTTAAAGGTTGAAACAGACCAGTTTGTAATTTGTTTGGTTTTACCAGAGTGCCAGTGAAGCGAATCGTGACGGCGCTGATGCCGAGTTTCCTTTTCCGTTGGTTTTCTCTTTTCTGCCTCATTTAAGAACTCTAGCTCACGAGAAAAGGCCGGGAAATTGTGTTTGTTTTGGGACTAGTGGACCGAGTCTCTGTATCCATCATTCGGTAGCGAAATATAATAGTTTTCCCCGCGCTGACAATGGCCGCTCGCTCGAAAAAGAATTCTGGCAAAGCGATTTGCTGACGCCATCAGCGAGCACTATCGAGATTTGGTGCACGCTGACATATACTGAATTTGATTGCGTGACTCTGCTAGCTATGTTATAAATGTATTTAGTATATACACACTCAGTGATCTTGGTGTTTTAAGCAATCTGATTGGTTCGCTATCTCTGGCTAAATAACAATTATTCCATGAGCCCGCGTTGGATATGAAGTGATAAAATAACCAACGAGCGCGTAGCGCGAGTTGGTTATAATCACTTCATATCCAACAAGGGCGAATGGAATAACTGTTTTAGTAAATTCTCAAACCGGGTTTTGCCGCCGATTTTTATTTCCACAATTTTACAAAGCGAAAAATTTTAAACTTCGCGCACTATTTTCCGTATGACGTAAAACTCCGACTATTGGATCATAGTCGGAGTTTTTTAGCCAATCAAAAAGCTAGAAATGCAATAGTCGGAGCTGAGAATTTACTAATGAGCATTATTCACCCCCTACCGAGTGAATAATGCGTAAGCCAAACAAAAATAAAGCATACTTTTGAATAAAGCATACTTTTGATTCACACTGATTTGAACGGTGTCTAAGGACCATTATTCTAGACTGTCACGAGGTTTTTTCGAATATTAACTATAGATTTTCCATGTTCAAAGATTCTGTAAATAGTTTCGCGAATTCGCGCATGCTTTGTACCGCTTGCACGTTTTCCACGCATGAATTGAGAGGTCAATTAAATCGATTTTTAATGGTTTCCTTCTGAAAATGTTGTTGAGATCACTTCCTGTGTATATACTAAAACAATTATTCTCAGTTCTCAATCTCGGTGAATAGTGGCAAAATATTTACCTCGATTTCAAAGAATAATTGTTAATTGGAAGATGCTAATTTCCTCCATTGTGATTGGTTTAAAAATCTCCTATTTTCAATTAACTCACTTTCCAAGTTGTTATCGGAGAGTTCAATAAGCCAATCACATTCAAAGTTGTAGTTTAAAGGTCCAGATTGTGTGCGTATTACCACGTTTGTGACCAACTTGTCTCGCAGCAAAATACAGTGTTACAAGTTGAAGCGACATGTTGCGCAAAGTAGACTCGAGTTCTACTTCCGGCAACAAATTTTAGGTTTGCTGCTCGTATTGCCACTGAAGCCACAACTTGTCTCGCAACAAATTTGAATTAAACGCTTGTGATTGGCCGTCGCGAAGCGCAGCAAATAAAAAGAAATGGCGGACGGTGAAGACGAGCTTGAATTCTAAGTAGATCAGTAACTCTCGGAAAGTCATCAATTTGCCCTGTATACGACCTCGAGTGCCAGCTATCATAGTCTTTGGAACACCTCGTTTGTCCCTTCCAAACAAGCAACATTTCAATTTTTCGCCTAGCTATCTGAAGCGACACTGAACTTCAACTGAGAGAACGGCCACAAGTCGAAGTAGAAGTGCGTCGAAAAGCTAAATTATATGAAGGGAGGCGTCATCTCTATTTCCACACGATTGACCAATTCTACACAATAACAAAGACATACTTTTTAACTCGTAAATTGCGAGAGCATGAGATATGTCCAGGATTGAACGCTAATGAAACTCAAATTTCTTATGATAAGCATCACAAAGTGTCCTTACTGGTAAAAAGTCACCAAAACACACACAATTCTGTCAAATATGAAGTAATATGAAAATGTCAAATAACCCTACCAAATATGAAGTACTAATTAAACAATACTTGCGTTCAGTCCTGGACATAAGTAAAATTTTGAATATTTTTCCCTTTTAGATAGTTTTTTTTGCCTCATCTTCAAATTTAAGTATTCAATTAACAGTATTTTTGCACCGTGGATTTCTGCATATTTAATTCACGGCACTGAGAGACTTCGACGAAAAAGGTCATGAAACTGATACAAAATACAATAAACAGATTTAAATTCCTGTTTACTTTTTCGTTTTGCTTTGCAATTTACAATGTAAAACTACACAGTCATAATGGCGGTCTATCTGACTTTAGAATATTGACATTTTACATGAAGCCAAGTTTGACTTGAAAACTTAAGATTTTCTGACATCATATAAAGGACCAACTGTTGAATTGACTCTTAAGTCTGAGTGACGGATAAACTAAGACAAAGGTCATTGTTCGGTGTTTTATAGGTTTTCAGTTCTTTCACTGCCCTCGGATTTGGTCATGACTGCCTTAAAATGCCCATAACGTGAAATCCCTTTTTTATCACTGCTCTGATTCTATATATCACCCAATGAACGTCTGCGAAAAAAAAGTTTTCGATTTGGATAAAATGCTATTTTATTTAATAATTTCTAAAAACGTTTAAATTTGCCGCCATTTTGGTTAACCGTTCGTATCAGTCTTCCCTGACCCTTCCTTTGGTTTGCAACGAGTTGTGGCGTAGGTTCAAGAACACGTGACTTCAAGCTTGAATCATCTCGCTTGTTTTACCTCAGGAAATTCAGCGTAGTAGTTTATACGAAATGCCGGCAAGGAGCATTTTGTATGGACTACGAAGCTAAATTTAGAGAGGTAATACAAGCAAGATGAGTCAAGCCAGAAGTCACGCTTTCCTGAATCTACGTCACAACTCTGAGCTTGTCGATCTTGAGATCAGCAGCGCGGGTCGACCGCAAGAAAATAGGATTTTCAGGTTCTTAAAAATTCATATAAAATCGCGTTTTATCTAAATAGAAATTTTTTTGCAAAAGTTCATTGCGCCAAATATAGGATCAGATGGGAAAATAAATTTTTCTGAAGTTACAGGCACTTTAAGATTCCTCAACGGGTCCTCGTTACTATGCCTGTCTGGCCATCAACACAAAAAAAATGGTGCACTTATAATAAGTTCAATACCTGGTAAATGTAATACTAAATGTAATAATACTTTTCAAAGTGACAAAAGTGTATTTGAAAGAATCACAACTTATACTAGTTAGAAGTCGTTAGCGTTACTTTTGTCATCAGGTAACGCTTTCTCATAAGCGTTACGTGACGACCCAAGTAACGGTTTCAGAGGAAAATAACAAGGAGTTTAAAGTAACTGACGGCGACGCCGAGGACAATGTCGAGTAAAAAATGAATTTATATTTTACCAGCGAATCTTGTGATACTCTAAATTCATTAACCTTGTTTCTATTTGTGAAATCTATCTTGAAACTGAATGTGGAACACAGCGTGATTCGAAATATAAATTTTAAAAATTATCCGTCGTGGTTCACGTTGTCCCGCGGACAACACAAAATTTGGTAACTTCATATTGTTGTTTCGCAGAGGACCGCAAAGAAATTTACCAAGATTTATAACGTACGTGAACAGCCATTTTGTAACCTTTTGTTTAGGAACGTTGCCGTTGCAGTTGCTGTCGTGGTTTCCTTAAACTCCCTGATGTTGGCGACTCAGGAACAGAAAAGAACAAGAAAATCGCGCGTAAAATATTAGCTGACTAACACCCCGTTTACACGGGTCCGGACAAATTTTTGCACGGACGAATTTTGTTCCTGGACCGCCTGTTTACATGGATCCGTGCCGGATCCGTGCAAATTCTGTTCCAGTGGTGTTTACACGGATCCGTGCAAATTTTAGACCAGATGCGGCATTTGATTCCAGGTCATAACCGCGCTATGTGTGCAAAAAGTTGCACGGTTCGGGTGTTTACACGAGTCCGTACAAATATGGAACCGTGCCGGTCAAAAAGCGGACCTGCTTTTTTCAGGTCCCAAACTTGCACACTTAGCCGTTCAAAAATTCGTCCAGTTCCGCCGGTCCCGTGTAAACGCAAGGTGGAACCGTGCAAGTTTTTGTCCGTGCAAAAATTTGTCCGGACCCGTGTAAACGGGGCCTAAACTGCAGAAAGCGCTTAACCAGGTTGCTTTGAACTCCTTTACAACTATCATCAGGGTCTAGTGGCCCGAAATATGGGAACAAACGTTAGAAAGAAGCATTATAAGGTCGTGCTTCTCCTAAACATTTTTGTTGTTGTTATCTTTTTATGATCTTACTTTCTTAGATCTGCTCAGTAATAAGTGTTTTGAATGTCAGATTACTTGATTTCAACAAACAAAACAGACAAACATTGCTAATTCAGATACTGATGCTAAAGTAGTGCCCCTCCCCAAAGCATACTGGTTGAGCGATGTTCTCAAGAGCCACTTTTAAAAGTCATCTATCTAGAACAGTAAGTAAATGAAATATATACTACAAACAGGGGTGGTTAGGCAGCAAAATGCTTATGTCTATCTACAGTCGAAGACTTAAATCAACTTTTCACAGCCGCTCTGTACATGAAATTCTGTCAAGGATGCCTTGTCATGAAACAAGTTCTAAGATATCTGATAGCGTCGATAGGAAGATTCCCAGGCAACGTTTGCACCACAAGGTCATTGTGTGAATATGCTAGTGCTACTAAAGGGAATTGTTGAAAAACCTGGTGTAAAAAATGTGCGAACATTCTTCACAAACAAAACAACTGCTTAGAACAGCAGGTGGTTCCTTACTAAGCTATCAACATGTAAATATTGCAAGGTTTTCAATTCTTAGAACAGATCTTATGATAACATACAGACAAAAATATAAAAATTATACAGTAGTAGCGATTAACTGATGTTTTTCAATTAGTCCGACTCCAGAAACTCATCTTTATAAAACAAAACCTATATATATTCTACAAAAAAATCCTCATCAAAAAAATATGTATAAGGAATCCTCATTAACTATATTGATTAGACATAATTTCATTACCAATCTGTTCAGTATATAACCCTGACTGACCACATCTGTAAATTGTTTACCAATACTAATCATCTTCCTTGTTAACCAACCATAACCATTTTCCATTGTTTACCAATACTAATCCTACCTTGTTAACGCTATTGTGTTAAAATGAAAATTATTTGAAACTAAATTGTCTTAATGTTCTATAAAACTCGCTTTGCACCCTTTTATAGACCACACTACCTAAGGGTAAGGTCTGCATACGAGCCAAGTGGCCCATCAGGCCGGAGCTTATCCCGGTTTCCTTAGCATGAAGCGACTGAGAGTATTTCTACTCCCCCCTGGATGGGATGCTAGTCCATCGCAGGGTTACCCCCCAGCATTAAATTCGCCGGTACCCATGTTATACACCTGGGTGGAGAGGGGCACTGTGAGAGTAAAGTGTCTTGCCCAAGAACACAACACAATGTCCCCGGCCAGGGCTCGAACCCGGACCACTCGATCCGGAGACGAGCGCTACTAACCAGAGGCCACCGCGCCTCCCACACCTACCTAAGCAACTGCCTAAAATTATGTAACCCTAAGTATAACTAGAGGACACAACGCCCATTTTCACGCAGTACACATTGATTTTGGTCTCTCATAGCTACGAAAACCGTCCGTCCACTGTGCAATTAAAAAAAGAAAAATGTCAACGTTCGTTAATGAAAGGAATTAAATCCTGCAGGAGTTAAAAAAGAAAGATTGAATCTACTTGACTACAATTATAATTAGAGTATTCTAACTACCTAAACCCTACAAGGAAACTTAATAACTTTCAAGCCCCATACCTTCGTACGAGCTAGTCCCTTCGAACAAGTCAACACTTGAAATGCGAGCGCGAATTCTTTCTTTATTTCTTCGCGACAATCGCACCTTAGGAAATGACTGGAAATATCTCCTTCTCTTCTGCTGGATAGGAGCTGGATAACAATGTAAACTTAGTAAGGTTCCGAAAACGTTAGAGAAATGCCATAAATCGAATGTATCATAAGATAACGACTCCATGTATCAAGAACGTTCTTGAAAAATTGTAATGCACAGCTTTATATGGGCGTGTGCTTACACGATCGCTCAAACTGTTAAATTCTGTCAACACCTGTTATAAATTTGTTTTATCAACAGGATCCTGCGGTGACAATTAATCTATTTGCTCATCATTTTCTTGATGATAAATCATTTTTACAAAATCGTTGCCTCGTTACCTTAATAACTCCTTCCTAAAGACATCTTACACAAAGTCGCCGTTCAAAACCAGTTGTTCACATGTATTGCCAACTGGAGATCCTGCCTAATCATTCGATTTTCTCTGAAAACACGCTAAAGGAATATTGTGGTTTATTTTTTTCTCAAGCATCTGAGCGGGCCGGAATCCTAAATCCTGGAATTTGATTGGCTAATCTTGCGCACGTGACCGGTCCAGCTTTTTACGATACGGCCCACGGGCCGGATTTTTTCCCGCTGCCTAAATTTCGCTCCTAAAAGTTAGCGGTAATCGTCAATCTTTTGCCTTCTTTACACATCCATCGACGGTTAGTCAACGCAAGTTTATCTCTGTTCTCTTTAAAATGGCAAGGAAAGTCACTGTAAGTAAATTCAGTTAAGTGTTTTGAAGTTGTGAAGGTTTGCTTGGTTGTTTGTAGCTTGGCGCTGTAATGGCGCTTAATCCTGTGTTTCCCTCGCCGTAGAATATGAGTCAATTTCAGTCTAGTTTACCTTTCTGATCGTTGCTGTATTCAGGAGAATTTCTGTAGAATACACTTAACGAATTTTCTCGCTTTCTGCTATTCAATTTACGGTAGAAAAGTCTGATTTCAAGATTTTAAAAGTGACGACTGACAGAAATTGTTTTGTAGTAAAACTTCAAACTTCGCACGAAGTTTCACACCGGAAAAACAATTTTGGAGAACTTAACTGGTTAAATAAATGCAACTAACATAAAGTAGTTCAAAAATTATATGTGCTTTAATACATCTTTCTTTGTCTACTATCTGAATTATTCGCTCGTTGCCAAGATTTTTCACAAATCGTTTATAGTAGACGGCGCGAAAGCCGATTCAAGACATTCAATGACAAGAGTTGCGGTAAACAAACCCATTAGTAATCTGTAAAACCAATTTACTGCAGGAAAAAAATAAATATGTTATTTACCGGGCTAGGTCGGTCCGTATGGGAAAAAACTGTGCCCTTGGTCTTGAGTACGGCCCTCGGCCTTCGGCCTCGGGCCGTGCTCAAGACCTCGGGCACAGTTTTTTTTCCCATAAGGACCTCCCGCCCGGTAAATAACATATATATCTGCGATAAATGTTACCTAGAACTCTCTTAAAAAAACTCTTAACTATTTTCCTGATAACTAAAAAAACTTGTTTAATTCACCACTGTACAGTTATTTGAGACCATTATCATTATGTACCCTGGCAAAGATAATCACACTTACATGTAAATTGAGTATAACAGAGTAGCAATGACATGTCATTAAATTGGTTCTTCAAGTTCCTCGATAATCTCTTCCATATTTGGTCTCGCCGCAGGTTCTTGTTGTACACATCCCCGTATAAGGGCACGAAGCAGGCTGTTTGTGATCATTGCGATTTGCCGATCACGTCTTTCAGGATCTGGTAATTCCCGGATGCACATTTCACAGAGAAGAACGCCAAAACTGTACACATCAACCTAAAGGCAACGATCATATAGAGGATATTACATGCCCGCGCATGGATATGAATTTTATCTTCGAGTGGTCAACTCGATATCTCACGAGTGAGCGCAGCGAACGAGTGAGATATCGAGTTGACCACTCGAAGATAAAATTCATATCCATAAGCGGGCATGTCATATTCTGTTTATTATATAAACACCATCATTATTATATAAACACCAGCGCCGCTTTCAAAGGCGCGATTTATTATGTAACCATAACGACGTGTGAAGATATGAAGTTTTCGCGGGAAAGCTCACTTGGTATTTCACTGGTGTTTATATAATAAAAAACAATATATACCATAACAAATAAAGATATCTACTTCCAAGCTAATAATGAACCAAAAGGAGAGGAGGCTGGGTACTTGACGGGATCGGCACACGGCATTCGGTAATGAAATGTATATGTAGTTCCTAGATGAGTCACTGTTAGCTAAATAAATTCTAAATCACGTTCACAACCTTCTGTTTCTAAACATACGTTTTGAATTTAAAAATTTACCAAGATTATTCTTGCTGCTACCTCCACTTTTACCCACCTTGTTTCCTAACAAACCGCCTTCAAAATTTCCTTGGGGGTGCCCCAGACCTCCCGGCGTTCTCGCGTCTGCGGCCCTCGAGATTTCGCTCGCTCATGGGGTGCTCATGAACGGCTCATACAAAAACTATTGCGACATTATGAGAATGAAGCTAGTTGTTTGGAAAACACAATCTACAGCGGTAACACCTATTTGAAAGTTCACTTTTCCCAGAGATCCATCCCTCAGTTTTCAACCTGTTGTATTTTACGTCCACTTTAATTTAGATCACCGAAGAAATTTCACTTCAAAATTAGACCATGTTGTCAAGATCTCAGGGGTGTTATTAACAATCTTCTAGACATTTCATGAACACAATGTTGTGAAATACTTTCTGATAAATATCAAATTATCTTTTATTTTAGTGCAATTCTAATTCATTTTGCAATTCATCTCGTGAATCACTCAATTTGTTTCTTCAACTTTTTTCTTCATCACAGAGGTGTGTATGTGAATACGTGTGGCAAACTTCAACAAGTCATAGCTCACCTTGACTGTTTGATTTGAAGTTTGTGCTTCAGGAGCCATGTAAATCGCAGCTCCAGGGCCAACTGTCATAGTATGTTGCATAAAGTTGGCAGTTCCATAATCTGACACTTTGCATCGCCATTGGTCACCCTGTCGCCATAGCAACACATTAGCACTGCTGATGTCACGGTGTATGATTGGAGCGGGTTTCTTTTGGTGAAGGTAGTTCAACGCTCGAGCCACATCTAAAGAAATAATGGAGACTTCTGTTGCAGCGAGAGCTCTCTGCTCTAACAATGCTCGTAAACTCGATTCCATAAGCTCTGTTACAAACAAAGGACTTCCCTCGTCATTAGTTGCTCCAATGAACTGCAGCAAACAAGGATGGCGGCATCTTGAAGCAATGTTCATTTCTCGTTCAAACAAAGCACGGTTGTGTGGGGAAAGAATCAATTCATGGATTTGCTTCACTGCTACAGAACAGCCACAGTATTTGCCCACGACAACACTTCCCCAGCCTCCCCTGCCAAGGAGTTTCTCTGTCAGCTGAATTTGATCACGGGAAATGACCCAATCAGGTGTGACCTGTTGGCGTTGATGTTCATTCAATGCTTGTTGAGCTGTTGAAAGGGTTATCTCCAATTCATTCACTTGCCGGTCTCTTACTCTCAGCTGGCGTTCTAGTGTAGTAACCCGTTCCTGTTTATCTCGAAATTGTCCTTGCAGGTTTGCAAGTTCTTGTTCCATCTCCCTAAATCGTCTTTGTAAATTCTCTTTTTGATCCTCTCCCTCTCTCAGCCGTTGTCCCATCAGTCTTAGACGGTCCTGTAAATTCTCTCTTTCCTCGTCTTTCTTTCTCAGCTGCTGTTCTAACTCTCTTAGTTGTTTTTGTAAGTTCTGTTGTTGTTGGCCTTTTTCTCTCAGCTCCTCATGCAAGCTGGTCTCTTGTAACACTTTTTCTCGCAACTGTCTTTGAAAATTTGTCAACTGCTGTTGCCTTTCGCTCGATAATCTTTCCGAGTTTTCTAATTCACGATCTTTCTCCCTCAGTTGTTCTTCCATTCTTTTCACCCGCTGCTCCATCTCACTCAGTTGTCGTTGAGAGTTTTCTTCTTGTGGGTCCTTTTCCATGGACAGCCTTGCTTCATTTAACGGCTGACGTTGTTGCTCAATGAATGCTGAAGGATCAGAAAAAACTAGTGAGACAATCTCAGATAGTGCAGTGTTATGCAGGACTGTTAGTACATTTTGAGTCGTCTCCTGCCTGTACTTAATTTCATTAATACGTTGAACTAGCAAACGTGATAATTTTCAGTATTTTTTGTAACTTGATACTTTTGTTTCTCTCGCAAAGTTTGTAACATGATACCCTTGCTTTCTCAAAGACATACAAAGGACGATATGCTCGCTTTTTTTTTTGCTGGGGAAAAATGAAATAATGTTATTAACTTATGAAAAAAATTGAAGAGGAATGATTTTGTTTCTTTCAAGAGGCAAATTTTCATATCATCGATAAACAATTACTAATTTAATTATCAACTGTCACGTCATGTCTCGGAATAGCTCGTTCTTATTATGTTGCCACCGTTGGTGTTAACAATGAACCAGTTCAAAATACACATTGATATCGATTAATACAACCGAGAAGCGTTTCAACTTGACTGATATCGCTGAATGAGTCCCCTCAAAGACTGACTAAATTTATTTGCGGTTTCCGTAAGTGCCAGAGTGTCTGCAGCAATATTTGAGAAGTTTATTTCGTCACATTACTAATTTTAATGCCGCTAACTCGGAAATGTTTGGGGTCAATACATTTGTGGACTTCTTGTTCTCTTTCATAGGGGAGAAAATAAACAAGCGGCTGAGGAGATCAATCCGTTTCCCTCTTTAAAGCTTAGCAAACACCAAATACTTTGAAAACAGCACACGACATTTTTAACCAAGCTAGGGATGATTCCAAAAGATACGCTGTCACAAAAGCATTCTTTGCACTAAAAGGGAGAACTGATATTACCTGAAATATAACCGCTAAGACGAGAGTGTGGTATCGCACGCATGAATCTGAACTCGAGAACGGATTGTGACATGTGACAATGCTATAACGTATGCGTCTTACGTGTTGTATTCCACCACAAGGAAAAGCACTTAACGTTCGTGTGTAATTCCCCGTTTAGGCGTTAGATTTCACGTGTAGTGTCACGTGACTTCCGATGTAAACAAACCGGAAAAGTTCCGACGTTCTAGTCAACCACGCACTACAAGTACCACACGTGTACGAAGTTTTCAACTTTGTCAAACTTCCTGTTGCTACTAGTATACTTTTCCCTCTGCTTCAAGTCTTTGAACGTGAAATAGTTTTAGTTTCAAAATGGCCGAAAAAAAGAATAAAAGCGACTTCAACGCTATGAATGTGGCAGAACTTAAAAAATATTTGCAGGAACGTGGCGTTTCAGTAAGTGGACATTTGAAAACTACGCTCGTGGAAATCGCTTCCGCAGTCGAAAGAATGGTTTTGCCAGTGGATCCAAACTTCGAAAAAGATCAAACCACAGATGATGACAAATTAATCATTCATGACATGCTAATTCCCAATCCGTTTTCTCTGAAGACCGTGAACAACTTCAACTCGTCGCCGTCGTTTCGGTTGATTTACCACTCCACCGATTACGACAAACAAGGACTCGCCGCTTACAAGTCGTTTGAAGATTATCGCTTATTCGACGATGGTTACGTGGAATCTTTACTAACTGCTCAGTTGAATCAAGAGGGTGTTCATGTATATGTTGCCAAAGTGCAGCCTTTCATGAAGATCAAAACGGATGAAGGAAAGGAGCACTACGATCTCTGGTTCATTCTCGTGGGTAGAGGTACAAACCGAAGCAGCGTTCTTCAGGAACGATGTAAGTGTAAAGGTAGTAGAGATGGGGGTTGCAAGCACATTGCGGCCGCCATGTACGCCCTGGAAGATTTGTTAAACTCTCGAGGCAAAGACAGTGTAACCAGTGCCCCATGCATCTGGGTTAAAAGACCGAGAGCAAATACTTAAGCGTGCAAAGGAGTCTTCACCAGGCAGGAGACACTTGACAAGAATAAAGAAGAAAATGTCATCAAGTTGGTAAAAGATATTGCATTTCCGAAAATACATCACATGCAACAGAAAGTTGAACCACAGAATGCCAGGGAGTGGGGGTTATTCCATGAAGAGAGTGCTCGCAAGGCATATCGGCGTGTTGCTAGCCATACCCACCACAAACTGGAGCTGGTCTCTAAAGGCTTTCTTATTTCAAAGTCAAAACCTTTCCTTGGTGCTAGTCTGGATAATATTCAGCAACGTCAGTGTTCTGATGGTTGTCCAAACAAAGTTGTAGAATATAAATGCCCCTGGAAACACAAAGATCTGCACCCGAAAGAAGCTTTCCTAACCCCAGAGACTGGAGGGATCAAAAATAGAAAAGAGTTTGCTTTGAAGCCTACTTTAAAGTACTACTTCCAACTTCAGCTTCAGATGTTTGTCAGTGAATTGAGCTTCAACATATTGGTTGTGTGGAACACAAAAGGAATCTTCACTGTTGAGGTGCCCTACAACCCAAGCTTCAGGTGTAATGTACGCACAGAACTGGAAAAGTTTTGGAACAGTCAGGTTCTCCCTTTTATGTATAAGCTTTTTCCTCTATTTGAACAGTATGTTCTGGTAACAAACACTGATAAAATCCAACAAGACAATGTTATAGCAAACTTTTGATTTGCTAGAAATTTTGTTATTAATTTGTTTTGTCATATGTCATAGTTGTTTTATGTTTGGTAGTTCATGCACTATGTCAAGAATAGCTTTCCTTTTTATAACGATTTTTTTAGATTCATCACATGCACAGGAGGTATGCTCTTCTCAAGATACCAGTTGTTCACAACAGACCAGCAGCTCTGCTCAGCAGCCCAGCTGTTCTTCAGACATAATTAGCAATAGTTCACAAGCGACTGGGTATGAAGCAGATACATGTCCCAACTCTTTCCAAGGCACCAGCTCTTCCAAGCACTCAGCTGTTCAAGACCATTGAGGTTATAGATTTATCAGAGTACAATACCCCTTCCATGCCTCCAGACAGTGTTGAACTTTCTGGACTTCAAATCTACAAGACAGATGTGCAAACTGTCCAACCAAAGGAAATGATCACTGACACAATAGTTTTGTTTCTGTTCAAGTGAGTATGGTTTGATTGTGCTGTATGTATTTCTGATTGCTTGTAGCATATAGCTACATTTAATTTTTTATTGTCACTAAAATGTGCCTGGGCCATTTGTCATGACAAAGCTTTATTTGTATAATTTTGCATTGTATTGTGGTTTTCAGGCACCTACCTCAATGCACATATCCCATTGTCAGTACCTTTTTCTATACCACTTTATGTGGGGAAGAAGATGTTGGTCAAAGATCCTCAAGGTACAGATTCAAGTTCAATTAATTTAAAGTTGTTTGCATACATAATTGGCAACTGTTTTGTGAATTATACATACACTAGCTATTTACTATTGACCAGCAATATTTTATTAAGTCTATTGTTTACTAGCATTTACTGTTTATGGTGACACATGTAATCTTTTAATATTACTTTTAGAATGGTTCGGCTAACATCAGCAGAAAAGTTTTTTTAACAGAAACCTCCTGAACAGTGAATATGTGTTCATTCCAATCAATAGGTCAGAAACATTATTTATACAGTGCGATACAAAAAGTTGCATGAAATGAAATAGTCTAATATTCAGAAGTGATCAATGTTTTTTTTATTATTATTTTCCAGCCTACATTGGCTCTTGGTTGTCTTAACGCCATGGTAAGCCTTGACTGTTTGACCGGCAGTGCAATGTAGAGTTTTAGTATGAGTATGTGTTTGTTAAGTGGACAGCTTCCTAGTTGCACAGTCTATTAATACCTACAGTACTAGAGAAGTGTTTCTTGCACACTGCATATATATATATTTAAGATAAATTGTATTAAAAATGCTGGTTTTATTAATATTTACTAAGCACTTTCTGATATTGGACTCACTGACATGGGACATAATACTTCCCCTCCAAGTATGAATACATATATATTTTCAAGAACACAACTTTAAATAATTACTCAGCAAATCAAGTCACTTGCGTGAGTACAGTGTGGTGAATAGTTGGATATTGAGTGGAATATTAAACAAAAAATAATTATTTCATTGGCACATGAAAAAATGCATGTACAGATGGTTGCCACAGGCATCCATTTTCAAGATTCCCTGACTTTTCCCTGATAAAAGTAAACTATCCCTGGCCAAATAAATGCAAAACATTAGGTCTAATAGTGGCTGCTTCTTCATCTTGTTCATTAAGTGTGATGAATTCATCGAGATCACATTGAACCCAAATGTTTCTTCCAGCCCTCAATGGTTAATTAACTCAGCTGTATTAAATTATTTCAATTTTCCCTGACTTCTCTTCAAACTGTTAATTTTTCCAGACTCTAAATAAAATTCCGTGGCCTTTCCATGACCTTGAAGAATTTTTTCCAGGACCATTTCCTGACCTGTGGCAAACCTGGTACATGTAAACATCAATATAATAAAGAATTGCAGCTATCACTGCCCAATAGATTGAATACAAAATAACCACTTGAATTTGTCATGAAAAATATATCTAACAGGACAATGAGGTCAAATCCATTTAACACTTTGTACCAAACAGTAACTAAATTCTTCCTATGTAGTTATTAAAGGGATCATTAAAGACATAGCTATTGAAAACAATACTGATAAGAAATAACTGGTGCCACTGTAGAACCAGATAAACTACAGCTTGGACTATACTGTTGAACCCCTTTCTTTTAGCATTTTTGCCACACTTTTGATATAAACGAAGACTTCTGAATGTGAAATATATATGAAATAATTCATATTTGTACTGCGGTTGTAGATGAATGTGAAGAGTGATCATCGCAGTAAATTTCCAATTTAAGCAATTGGAAAGAAGAAGCCTGAAAAAACATAGGCACGCAAGGCGTGCAAGAGTTATTTTTTTGTGAATAACAGGTCCTTGGAGGTAGTGAATAATGCTTGTCAGTCGATAGTGTTACCAGTCAGGTCCGTTAAAAGTGATTGTTCATTAAGCCTTCATGGTACTGGTTGCAAGACTCTTGTTAAGTTTGTCATCGGTCATTGGTCGGTTTCGATCCATCTATTGTTAGTTGTTAGAAGTTCGTTTGTCGGTTTTGTTTTCGTCTTGGATAAGTCGTTTGTAAGGCACCTGTACCTGTGTACTTGACATCGGTTAAGAGGCTTTTGTTGTAAGTTAGTGTACCAGCTTTTCAGAGTCAGTCGTTGAATAGTTCCTACAGTAAGTTCTCGCTGATTTGAAGTGGTTTTTGATTCCAAAGGTGCCAACAGAATAAGAACGTGCTGTTCCGTGACTCGACCTGTCAGATGTGATTATCTCATAATTAGATAATTTTTTGGTTATCCGTGAAATGATAATAAGTGTTTTGAAAAAAATCTTTTTTCTTCCATTTTCTTCGTAGATATTTAGAAAAAACACATCGCCCTCACGTTTTCGAGAAAACAAGGGGATCATATTGTATAACTTAACGAGGAAAACAAAAGTATCATGTTACAAACGTTCCCGTGAAAAGTAAGACTGTCGCGTTTTCATCAGTCAACCTATAATTGAGTTTAGATATTTATCTCCAGCAGTGAAAAGAAAGCATATCGCCTTCAAGTTTTCGAGAAAACAAGGGGATCGTGTTGTATAACTTAACGAGAAAAACAAAAATATCATGTTACAAACGTTCCCGTGAAAAGTAAGATTGTCACGTTTTTACTAGTCAACGTATAACTGAATTTTTAACTCAGTTTATAACAAACATGTTCTGATGCTAACAATGATCGTAGATTTTTTTCGGTTTTGATATTCCACGAAACCATTTCAAATTAACATCGATATCAAAACCAAGAAGACGTTATGAAAGGTAACCCTGAAAAAAGAAAGAGACATGAAAAACTGTATAAATATTATAAGACGCCAAGAGTCTGGGACGTTCCTTGTCACATTACCCTTTCCAACGCCTGAGAGTTTTTTTGCACCTTTTGAGACTGTATTTCGCGAAGCGTGCAACCACTACGTCACCTCAAAGTCTTATCAAATTAATTTGCGGTTTAACTCGCCGCCAGGAGTCTTCAGGAATATCACAAACCTTAACTTTAAGAGAATCTCAGCTAAAGTTACCGTTTTTAACAATTGCCATGATTAATGCGAAATATTAAAATGCCCCTGAATTCATTAAGAAAAGATAGGTCCAAACATTTTTCTGGAAGCGCCGCTAGATCTGCTTCTTGTTTGCTGGTTTATCTGACCGTGAAAAACAAAAGTGTCAAGTTACCATTTGAAACTAACAATTACACGAATCTACAACAAACCAAGAAATTTGATTCGAAGTTTATAGTAGATCCAATCCGACTAAGAGGTATCTTTTTTTTACAAAAAAAAATAAGTCAACAAAAGTGTTAGTTACCATCTGTAGCTAAAAGTAGCAATATCTCGTTTTGTTTGTTCAAAGATTTCATGGGTACAAGTGGTGACGATTCGTCAGCTCTAATTGAATTTACTCCCTTGTGAAGAACAGAAGTGTCAAGTTACCATTTCTAACTAAAAATAGCAAACATCTCGGGGAAACAAGAGCTCACAATTCATCACCTCTAATTGAATTTACTCTCTTGTAAAAAACAAGGGTGTCAAATTACCCTAAAAATAAAAATTTCTCGTTACATTTGCATACAAGAACAAAACAATTGTCACTTCTACTTATTTTGTAAACGTTAAAACTGATTCAAATCTAAATAGTCTAAAATATGTCCTTTGAACTAGAAGCGACGATTCGTGACCTCTAATTGATTTTACTCGTTGTGAAAAACAAATGTATCAAGTTACCCTTTGTAACCTGAAATAAAATATCTCTTCCCATTTGTTTACTACTGACTCATGAACTACTTCAAAACGCAAAACTCATCTCGTTCATAACTAGCCACCTTTACACAGAAACAACCCAATGTATATTATGTATTTAACTGTCACAATCCTATCCAGACCGGACTAAAAATCACAAACTGGCAACATACACTTTAGTCTTTATTATTCAAGTACCAAAGTCCTTGTACTTATAGCCTGCGAACAGGCTCCCAGCGAGGTCGGAAAAAAAATTCGGCGAGCCAGTGGGAGTCGTAGCGTCGTGACTCCGCGATCGAAGCGAGTGGGACGCGGGGGAGCCTGTAGACATTGTTTTCAATGTACCGTTCCGCCCCTTGGTGATTAGCCTGTTACATATCTGTCAAGGAGGTAATTAAACCTGTCAAAATTGATGGGTTTCCCCGCGCTGATGAATCGGCTTTTTATAACAATCTACCGTAATTGATGGTAAATAAAGTAGACAGGCCAAACACGACACGACTCCTACGAGAAAATAAGAAAACTAGAGCCGTTAGATCGTGCTGGGCGGCAAGTTTTAAGAGGTCTACAATCAGAACTAAGCCGAACAATGGCATATACAACACGCAACACAGTCGACCAGACTTGGCGCGTAATGAGTTAAATTTAAATCCTGTGGCACTAGAACAATCAAAGGAGAAATAAACCTATACATCGAGCTCCACGAACATAAGCTCGATCAGATAGCTGCAAGAAACATTAGAATTCCTCTAGACAAGCCTATAGCTTTCTCGAAATAAAGCTACGAAGGAAAACGTAGGAGGGCAAATATGACACCCGTGATAAGAATCTACCTTCTGTACTTGCAAACAGTTCTAATCATAGCCGGGCCCGGCGTCACAATATAGAATGCGAGTAAGCAACACGTTCACGGTAAATGCCATATTTTGTCCCTTAAAAGCAAATACTTGGAGACTTAAAAAACAAATCTTGCAACAGAAATGAGCCAAAACAGTACTCTAACACATGGCAAATTATAGAGGTGTCAAACTCAACGAAGCAACACGCAGATAACAGCGGAAATCATGCAAACCTACGACTTCTTAAAATTTGCCGCACAGCACGATCTAACGGTTCTAGTTTTCTCCTTATAACACAATACGAAATGCCTTTCATGAACAAGAGTGAAGCGACAAAAAGGTCGAAAGACCGAAAAATAAACGGCAAATCTACAAATGGCACGAACCGTAGGAGTCGTGTTTGGCCTGTCTATTTTATTTACCATTGTTTACCATCATAGACGCGGCAGCAATTGAAAAATTAGGCTCTTCCCGAAACCAGTCGGTAGAATTCCGAAAACATCGCGCTTCTACGCCACAGTTTCCAGGCATAGCTTCTACTCACGTTTCAAACAAGAGATATGACGAAAATGTTGCAAAGAATTGCTCAAAGCTGCTTCAAATTCGTCGTCAGTGAACTGTGCAGTGCACACGGAAGCCGTTGTTGACGATCTCGGCAAGAATTATGCTAATTTACAAGCAGTTGTCAAGATCTGTCAATTATTTATCTCGGAGCTGTCAACAGTCATCGATTCAACCAATCAGATCTTGATACCAGGAGCTGGTATCATGGAACGGCGGCATCAATGGAATGTCTACAGGCTCCCCTGCGCACTCCCTCCTCACCAGACCGCTCTAGGCTCGTCCCGCTCGCCCTAGACTACACTGGCTATCTCGCCCTAAACCCAACCGAACCGGGAGCCTGTTCGCAGGCTATTGTACTTAATACAATCATAGAACTCCCGAGACTTCATATACCTCACTTAAGTTATCTTAAACAAGAAATTTTCTTTGTCTTCTCCTACAATTCGTGCTGGCTATTAGTGTGATAAAGCGAAAACCCTGATAACATTGACGAGACAAGTTAAGTTTCATTTATAACGTATCTTCTCAGTAGTAGAGGACGCTTATCTGAGCCGTAGCCAATCAGAGAGCTTTGCATATCATTAAAAAAGCTCTCGACCAATCAGAGGGCAGGATTCGTACCACGTGACCCTCCAAGATGGCGCGAGGATGTCCCATAGCAACGGTTCCATAGCAACGGTTTTGATTGACAGCTCCGTAGCAACAGGAGGGCAACCCTGAAGGAGTCCTTTTTTAGATTGATTGACGGGTGTATCCGTATGGAAACGAGGCAAAAGTCGTGGGGTCAACGACGCGTTTGTCGAAGACGAGTCCGTAGCGTTTGGTGCGAGTGATTACCCG
>JAHPZR010024210.1:10000-18590 GCA_019787425.1 Platygyra sinensis | reverse complement strand
GCAGGACGCTTCGGAGATCTTCACACTGTGAGCACCTCCGGTCATGTACATGTTGGCATGGGGTTTGCAGTTGGCTATCAGTGATATCATTCAGCGCATAAGTGCTGCAATGATCAGCAACGGCAGTGCTCTCCGAAACATGAACCTGGAAAAGAAATGGTTACGTACTTTTCATAAAATTTACTTTGAATGATGCTATTTCTTCCTTCCCTGGAAAAGCTTGCATAAAGAAGATCACGTTTTTGTATACAAAGAAGGCGGCGAGTTTCAATATTTCAATATTTAGTTAGTGTTCAACTAAAAGTTGAAGATGTTGATTCATCGCCTTTTCTTTCTACTGGATGATTGTAATTTTGACTTGTAGACAGCATATGTATCTACTGACGATGTGTAAAAATCTTATATGTATGACAGAATTGCCTTTACTAAACGACAGTGTTTTACCTTAAAATCCGATTTTAGATACTGTTTACTTTCTTTCAGTGATCTTTCCCAGCATTTTGCAGATTCTTTTGACAGACCCATCTCCTCACAACCGCTCTATATATAGATCGATAGATTAGCTAGATAGATAGATAGAGAGATAGAAATAGACTAGATAATCTTTATTTATCCACGGACAATTCATCAGCCACAAATGTTATGAACGTGTAAAATATATCAAAATCGGCATGCAATTAAATGTATAAAAAATTTTATAAAATCTCTACTTAGAACCTAAACCTAACTTAAAGCTGCTTTCCACGAATGCCGTGTCTCAACGTACTTCATTAATTAAACGCTTAAGGACGTTTCGCGCCCATTGCTACTGCGGCATCTCTAGTGCGCACGACTATTCAGTGGGTCACGCGCGTGCCACGTGCATTTTCAAGCTGCGCGCACGGATTCAAAAACTCAAACAAAATATAGGGCTGATGACCTTTGCGGTTAACTTTGTGTGCGAATATTTTTGTTGGATGCTTCGGTGACGCCCCACTTTTTTTTTGCGGGCAGATCCACTTCCTTTTTCTGCTTCTTTCCATTAATACCCTAAAAAACAAAAAAAATCTGTACGTGGGAAGTTTTAATTATTTCTCATATACCTATTCAAATAGGGCCGACTTGGTACGTGGATACAGGTGTGCGTAACTTAGAAGCTGTAATTTTTAAGGCTAATTCTAGCTGATTCAATGACATATGCAGCAAAGATCTATCAAATAGGCCTATGTATGCTGTATTAAACACACAAAACTTAGATATGATTCTTCAACTTAAATATATGCCGATAGTAATGAATCCGGCCAGAATCGCCTCGAATGACTGGGAATCCTAGAAATGCTATGGTCTGAGCTACGCCTTATCTTCAAAACGAGTTCGGTGACCCCGATTTTTTTTACGTTTTTAATCTAATCTTATCATTTTCTACCTGCAGTCAAAGTTTTAAAAAAATCTGTGCGTGGGAAGTTTTTGGGCGCGAACGTCCTTAAATGACCTAAGGGACTCTGCTTGATCAGGGTGCCCAAGTCATCAAAGCCCTTTGCACCTGCTGCAGCCGTATAGTCAAGTCCCTGAAGGGACTTCCGTACTGTTGCGGAGCAGGCGGAGAGGGTACGTAACATTGTGGCAGCTCCGAAAGGCTTAAACCCGGTCTCTTTGCAATATACCTGATACTGCCGCACCAGTCTGCTCGGTATAATAGTGCGTATGACATTAGGGGTTTCCAGAACTTGACCGGAAGAGAGGCGAAGATGGCGCTGTCCAAAAGGGAGGTCCTGAGTAACATGTGGACTTGTGACATAGTCTAAAAAATGGTCAAGTTGGGTGAGCTCAATGCGCAACCTGGGGCTCTTCAAAATTGAAACCTCGGCACCACGTCCATACTGCAGCGCATGATGCCTTGCCATTTTGAAGCGGTACTCAGTCAAACCAGGTATATAGTGCTGGATACGCTTGAAGGATATCAGGTCTGCCATTATAGATAGTACTTGCTGCCGCGTTTCCCAACAGGATGCGTGCCGGTACGTTTCAGCCAGGGCGTTGAGGTATTTCTGCTCTTCAGGTGACTCCTCAGCAATACCAAGTTCTTTCTCCACAGTACCTGAATTTCTAAGTGCTTCCCAAAGATGACCGGCGTCTCCCGGTGCTATAACTTCAAGTCCGGCCACCACCAGGTTCTTTGCTTTTGCTATGTGACCCTTTTTGGTGCGAACACTTGCCTCAACCCATCTCTTTTTGGATGGCCCTATTGTAGGTGCGTCCAGCAACGGAGAAATTCGTTGAGTTTTATTCGTCGACGTACTTTGCTATCATTTTCTGGAGGAGTGTTATCAGATAAGTCAGTACTGCTACTGGTTGGTGAATACGATTCCGGTGAACTACAGCTGTGAACTAGGCTGATAGGTGTCTGGTTGTCGAAGATGAAGTTGCAGCACTGCGTCGGCCAGGTTTTCCACGTCTAAATCATTTGAAACGTTCTGTGAATGTACAACAACAACAGCAAACAAACAACAAAATTTTATTAAAATTAGAAATACAAGAAATTACATTAGTTTCCCCCCGCAAATAGCTTATAAACTAATCGAGGCGGGGAGATCTGAAGACATTTTACAAATACAAGGATTGTCTGTAGATGGACTAAATAACAAAGAAAACACTACTATACAATAAATAGAAATAAAGTAACATAAAACAAACCAAGTACATTAAGATTACGAAGAGAAGCTAACCTAAAGTATTAAATAACTTAATAAGACGGGAGACTTCGACATAATCATCTTCAGACCGCAAGAAATTTAGTAATAATTCCTTTATCTTTTTACGAAAGGACGAACGTTTAAGTAGTTTGATCGAATAAGGAATAGAGTTCCAAATTTGGGCGCCGATTCTCGAGAAAAAAGCGTGCATTTTATCGGTTCTAGAGAATTTAACGTAGAACGAGTCGCTAGAGACAGATCTTGTTCTGTAGTTATGAATATGACTTGTTTTAACGAATTGGTTGAGTATACTAACTGGTGCTGTCTGTCTGTTGATATCATACAATAAATAGCTACAATCTCTGAAAAATAGGCTAGGTAGGGGAAGGCAATTCGATTTGAGAAAGAACGGTACGGTGTGTTCCTTAGACTTACTGAAGTAAATAAGACGTAAGGCCCGTTTTTGTAGAATTACGATCTTTCTTTGAAATGTCAAGGCACAATTTCCCCAAGCACAAACACCATAAGTTAAGTAAGGGACAATTAGTGAGTTGTAAACTGAAAGTAAAACACGACGCGGGACATAATGTCGAATCTTGGCTATATATAATTCCTATTGACTTGCTGATTTTGTGGCAGATAGATTCTATGTGATATTTCCATGAAAGATTTGAATCAATCATTAAGCCAAGATATTTGACAAAGTGTTTCATTTCAAGGTTTGCGTAGATATTAGTCACGGGGTCAAGAATTCTAATCCTAGGTGTAAAAAAAATACCGAAGCTTAAGCAATACACTCAGAGCGTACACAGTTTGTATCGGATTTTGCAACAGTATGCTAAGAATTGCTCCAAATTGCACGAGCGTGGTTTAACGTAACCTGTCCATAGTGTTGACGAAATTTCTAGTTTTGTTAAAATTTTTGTCATGAACTTTTCCCTCTTCTTTTGGGTTTAATACTTGTTAAACTGCATGAAAAAAAAAGTCTTACCTCTTTAATATTTCCTTCTTGCGGTTTTTCGCTTAACCCAGAAGCTGCTGATGCCGCGGTTTGTTGATTTCCGTCGCGGGATTCCTCACACAATCCAGGGTCGGATGCGACGAAAGCTGCTGATGCTGCCGTTTCTTCAGTTGGCACTGGTGCTTCCAAAATTTCCCCATCAAGCTTCCCTCGGCATTGCCTGCATATTTCTGCACATGAAAATACCTCCAATTGAGTTTTTAAAGTAGGTGGGCTGAATCTGTACACTAAAAGTCCGATAAAACCTTTACAGCTGAACCTAATTCCTCCAACAAAAAACCTAGCCGTCTTTTCCGTCGATTTAAACACGTTAAAGGATTTTGTAACTAAATGAGTGGCTTACTTCGAGAAAGCTCTTTCAAACATACTTTGCATCAAAATTTCAGAAACCTATCACCCTGTATAAATTTCCTTCCTTAGCTATAAGCCCAGGGAAACGTTTCTCAGAGACCCAGATTTGATTTTCCGAAAACGTTATGTGAAAAAGATTCTTTCACGTTCCCGTTCTGCTGATCAACTCAGCCCACAAACAAACTTAATTTCGTTCGTAAACAGAGCTGTCTCTTTGTCGAAATAATTTCTAGCAAGAAGTTTCCGGAGACACTAACTTAGTTTTCAAAGAAACGTGCCCCAGTAGTGTTGGCGCTCATTATATAGCTCGTGACAAATTTTAAACATGTTTGCAATTGTGATATATCTTCAGTCTCCACCTATCTGCTATGTTATTTATTATTTTTTTTAAGTTATATTATATAACTTACGCGATGCCACAGGAAGTAACACACCAGTGGAGTGGAATAGCTGCCTGGACTGCGAGAGCGTAATACCGCGTTCTCCTCACAGCCTTGGTTGGGTGCGAACACCATGAAATTGGAGCAGTGCAGTTTCTTTTATTACATCGCCATCTAACACCGAAAGAGTCACGATGTCTTGGACAAATAGTCAGTTGAAGATGCGAGTTGTCGATATCAAACACCCCTGTAAGATGAAAATGAAAGACCGAAACTAACAACTGTATCATGACCTGCTGTATCTACCAAACTTTTGCAACCTTAAGGCTTTGCCTTAGGTCCTCCTTTCTCCGATCCCCTACTTTGAGGAGTGCACTCAAAATTCTTCCTTGTCCTCTCGTTTTGGGGAGCAAACATTTCTGATTATGACAGACAAACTCGTCTTCAGCTACATACTCTGGCATATATTATAGCACTCCAGACAGCTTCATAGTATGAAGTTATGCGTGACAGTCATACTTAGTACGTGACATTGAATCGTGCATGATGCGTGACAACTGGCTTGGTCTAGTACAGCCACCTATTGCGAGGTGTGGCCCGACGTGGTTCTTGCATCGACGGTTTAGGGTGCAGATTATGATACAAATTTACAATGATCAAAATCACTTTGAGTTTGGCTTGATAAATACATGGGATATGGACTCTCTTACCTGCTCGAGCAAGTATGAGCTTCGATTCACAGTCTAAGGCAGAGTCTCCGAATACACGAAAATTGCGAAGGTGACCCTGGATACTCTTCGCACAGCTTCCCACAACCACACACTGGACATTTGCCGGATTGTCTGCACTTGATCCACACGAGCCTCCGACAAGTGTAGCAAAACCACACGAAGCCATTAAATTACAATCTCCGGCTAACTTAAATGTAAACGCAGGATTCTCCAGTTATATGTGTTATGTACAAGAAAAACCAAATCAGACGTAAGTTTGAAAGGGCAAAGGATACAACGCCTTTTTACAAGAAAATATTGTTCGCGCTAAAACAAGACAGCTCAGGGTTAATTCAAAGCACGTGCACTGCAATTCTGCGAAATTCGATATCAGGAAGCGCGCACCTGTTATCCCGAGACAATGACCTCGTTGACATGCGGTAAGCAGAGATGAGTGGGTAAGGAAAGTGGCATAAATAAAATAAAGCTTATAGAAAAAACCGCAACAAAACAATCAATAACAAAAAAAAGCAGACAACCAAACAAAAAGTAACAATCAGGATAAATAAACAAGGACGCTCTAAGTAACGACCTTGGGAATCCTGTGTCAGTGGTTTTATTTGTAGCCTAGCAACCGCTGGGAGTGTTTGGAACAAGCTATGAAGCCGCAGCAATGTTACCCTTCCTTACCAAGATAATGGAAATTAAGGTAAGAGACAACTCCAAGTGTTTATTCAACTATTAATTATTGTAGTTTTCCTAAGGATGTTTCTCGATACCGATTTATTAACTGACATTTTGTTACGTGCATTATCTGTGTTCGCCAACCGCCAAATGTGCAATTAATTATTCAAAACATACCCGCTAAATATACTCGCTTGCGGCTAGAAACTGTCTTTAAATTACAACAACTGATATCTGGAGACTTAAAACAACTATTTCACCGGAGAAAGACCCACGGGCGAACAATTCAGGCTCGATGTTCGAGATGATAATCGCGGCGTGAAAGGTCAAAATGTCAAGCGATTACAAGACGCTGTCAAATTTTTGCGTTTTATTTACCCAAGCTAGATTTGCGATAAAAAGTAAGATGAAGTGGTACTTTCGTTCAGAAAAATAGTTTTGGGAGGTAAATCCATGTACCAGATTGACTTTTTGGTCCACGAATTTGACCTAAATTTGGAAGTGACGCGACATCGCCATAGCGTATAATTTTGAAAATTTATTAAAAATTCAGGTTCATATTACACGTGGATCTGACAACACGAAATGAGTACTAAAACATTATATTTGAATAATATGGGTTAGCTTTCCCAGCTACGTACAATATTTTGGCTTGCTAGCCTTCGCAAAAAGTGTAATTTCAGGGGCGAGTTTGGATCTTCAGGGGGCAAAATACAAACGGCCGTCTGGAGAAGAAAATAAAAATCCAAACAACCTCAAAGTTACAGTTTTGAAACAAGTTAGTAAAAACCTTCTTCCTGACAAATTTTCAGAAAATCGATTTTTTTCTATCTTGCATAGGTATAGGCAGGAGCCCATCGGGTTCTATAGGTGACTTTTACAGAAAGTCGCTCTTAGGAGCAAAAGCAATTTGTTCGAAGCGCATGCGCAGATTGATTAGCATTAGTGTGACCATTAGTGTTAACCAGGTGGTGTGCGTGCTACGACCGCGATGCACGCTGGTATTAGTTTCGTTTCAGGTCATGTTGCGATCGGCATCGTGTGAAGATCTCTTTGGGGCACTGAAATGACTACTTTTCAGCCAAAGTGCCGCTTCTTTTGCAGTCTTTCGATGGAAATCCTAATCTTAACATGTTCTTGGCCTCACAAAATTAACAGTTTACACAGAAATTGGTGTTTAGAGTGCAAAACTTTGCCGGTTTTGTTGTCCCAACGGATCGACACGGGTAAGCTGAATCACACGATCGATAATCACAATAGTGTACGCTAGCCAACCACTCTTCAGCTTCATTAACCACTGCGAACAAAACTTATGTCTTTTCCCTCGATTCGAAGGGTTCTCTTTTCGTTTTTTAATAAATCGCGGTGGTGATGCAAGACCTGCGAGTGATGAAAATAGGTAAAATGTTTACTGTTCAATTTCAACAAGCTTGTCTATTTCTTCCATATTTCAGATTATGGGGTGTTCCCAATATCGCTTAGAGGTAATTTAGGGATCATATCTTTATACAAGGTGCAAAGTGCCGTCTTGCAACAGTGCAAGCTATGTTTTTCTTTGATATCATAAAGCACTGAATAATGACAACATCTAGCTGCAGTAAATCTAAGAAATTACTAATTAATTTTATTAAAAATTGAAGGGAGCACACAATCTTGTTGAATAGGAAGAGAGTAAATAAAGAAATGAAAAGAAAGAATAGTTTACCTGTCTCCTGTTGTTCTCATGACCTTAGTGCAGAGAAACCCGGTACATGCAACTGCTGCGTAACGCTGTGGCGCTAAGGTCTGGTTCACACTTGCAACATAACAGAAAGGTCACGCAAACCAAAAAATTATCTCATGTTGAATGTTTTATGTCTCAAGTGTGAACATCACATCATAACAACATAGTAGCAACATAATAACATAAACATAACGAGATAAAGAAAAATTTATCTTTTCTTTATGTTGTTATGTCAATGTTGTTATGTCGTAGCGTGAACCAGGTTTAAACTCATACCTAGGCTTTTCCACGCTCTGCACCAATTTTTTTTTGCTTTTTAAATATAACCCTTTCAAAATGGCCAAAAATCTAGGGGACTTTCTTACACGTGGCCTTTCAATTACTCTGTTATTCCACTCATTCTTTTTTTGGCTCAATACTCTAAAAGGTGACCATAAATACCACTGCTGTGGACCTCTTGACACTGAACACCCTAAGAGGTACCAATCTGCATTCGTAACCCTTAGAAGATATGACCATAAGGCCATAGGGTACTTAAAGATCAATCGCTTACTGTGACATCAGAATCAGTACTGCAGTACAAACAAATTACACTTTCGAGGTGGTAAAACTGAACCAGTTTTGACGTGAACTGATAATAAACTTGCGGGAACGTACTATCTTAAATAGGGTTTTCCTAGATCAAGAAGAACACAGAATCAAATCTCTCGTGAGAAGAAATAAAATTTACGAAGAGAGTTGAAAAATGTTAAGTGTAAGTGCTCAACCCGACCTGTGTGACTTCATTAACACAGCCGGTAAACAGTAAAAAACGGACATTTCTGATCAGTGGAAACGGCAAAAATCTGCTGGTGCATACTGGTGCATTATGTTTTCCGTGTAGCAAAATATCTGAGCTTTTGATTCATTATACTTTTAGGCCCAGCACCAGTACCTGAAAGCCGCGAGCAACCAAAAGTTTCTACCTACTAGAGAAAGACAAAAATGTGAGAGATTTTCCTTGTTCAAGAAATGCCATATTTACCTTGACAAGCTCTAACTGAAAGAAC
>JAHPZR010024210.1:0-7500 GCA_019787425.1 Platygyra sinensis | reverse complement strand
AAGACGCATGCGCTCTAGCACTGTCAGCATGATACAATCCGTTCTCGAGTTCAGCATTCGTGCGTGCGATACCACACTCCTCTTAACGGGCGATAGCAGTTATATTTCAGGTAATGTCAGTTTTCCTTTTTAGCGCAAAGAACGCTTTTGTGACAGCGTATCGTTTGGAATCATCCCTAGCTCGGTTAAAAAATGTCGTGTGCTATTTTCAAACTATTTCGTGTTTGCTAAGCTTTAAAGAGGGAAACGAATGGATCTCCATAGCCGCCTGTTTATTTTCTTCCCCCATGAAAATGAACAAGAAGTTCACAAATGTATTCACCCTAAACATTTCCGAGTTAGTGACATTAAAAGTACCCGGTAGTAATGTCGTGACAAAAGAAACTTGTCAAATATTGCTGCAGGCACTGTGGCACTTACGGAAACCGGAAATGAATTTAGTCAGTCTTTGAGGGGACTGACATTCACCGATGTAAGATATAAATATCGGTAAAGTTAAAACGCTTCTCGGTTGTCTCAATCGATATCATTGTGTATTTTGAACTGGTTTATTGTTAACAAACGGTGGCAACCTAATAAAAACGTGCTATTCCGAGACACGACGTGACTATTTGATAATTAAATTAGTAACTGTTTTTGGACATGAAAATTTGCCTCTTGAATGAAACAAAATCATTCCTCTTCCATTTTTTTCATAATTCAATAACATTAGTTCATTTTTTCTCCATGCGAGGAAAACAAAAGTATCAAGTTACAAATGTTGGCGTTGAAAAAATAAAATTATCACGTTTGCCAGTTCAACGTATCAATGAATTTAAAATGAACGAAATTCAACGTAAACCACCACAGTAAAATTTAAAACCGTTTTGACAAACAGTAATTGCTGCCGCAGCGAGTGAGCCTGAAGCGAACGAGCGAGGCAGCTCTCTAATCAGCAGATGATTACATCATAGGGGCTTGCAATCACTTTTTCTTATCAAACGCAAGGAATTGTGGTTATGCGCAAATGGGAGATTTAGGATGCGCAGTGGTATGCGCAAGGAATTGTGATTATGCGCGAACGGAAAGATTTTAGGATGCGCAGTGATATGGCGATAGGAATAGGCTAGTTTCGAATAGCCCTAATCACGGTTAACCCTTCTCATTTGCATTACAATGAAATCTGGCATGTATGTGAGGCAATTTCGGGCTATTTTGCAGTTTTAGCCCGAAATTGCCTCACATCCACGTAGAATTACATTGTAATGCAAATGAGGAAAGCTAACCGTGAAAAGGGCTATTGTTGAGAAACAAAACAATGTCCAGAGTCGAGGTTCAGGGGAATAATTTGCATTTTCCTTTGTTATGAACAATACAAAATGCTAATTATTCCCCTGAACCTCGACTCTGTTCTTTTGTTTCTGCACAATTTGAAACTAGCCTATTGTGGTTAAGCGCCAACGGATGATTTAGGATGCACAGTGAACCATGTGCTTGCTTGTTTCTTAAAGTAGTGTCAAATTGTGGTGTGTAAATTGTATGCATCAACTTCATGCATCATGACAAATCGATGGCGAGGTGTGACAACGGTTACCGGTCCAAAGATTACGGATTACCAATAATCTAACAACATTGAACCACAAGCCGAAGAGAGTGAAATTCGTTCTACCTTGTTTAATTGTGTAAAACACTCACACAGTTCGTAATACGTTGAACGATGTGCTGCACCGGCGGTAGCCCTAAGATATCAGGTTACTTTGTATAAATAGCTTAGTTGTGTCTCATTTTTTAAACGACTCCAAAATAAATAGATAAATAAATAAAAAACCAGCTACGAAGTCAATGCAAAGACTACTGCACAATCACAACAAGAAAGTAAAAAAAAAACAAGAGCGCGACTTGTGTTGTTTTGAAAACCATGCTACAAAAAAAGAACATACGCGCATTTAATGTCGCTCGCCCACGACAACCGAACATTTATCAAATCACGTCACCTACAACATGTAATTTGCATACAGACAAGCAAACGAACTTCGTCTGAACAGCTTTTCCATCTCGACTACTTTACTCTCGTTCGAACAGCTAATTCACCTCGACTACTTTACTTGGCGGTGAGTTGGTTGGTGGCGAGATGACCGGATACCGTGACAAGGGATCAAGACAATAAAGCACATACACATACGATTCACATCTACCTTCCCTTTACCAGAAAATCAAAAGAATGGAAATCGAAAGATGTGAAAATTGTAGCAGCAGAAATCTCACTTATAAATTCTGTACCGGTACGTATTAAATGTCTCTGGAGTGTTGACATTGTCGAAGACGCGTCCGGCATCGCCGGATATGTGAAAATGCTAAAACTTAAGTATAAGTTCATGTTCGGATGAAAAGGAGTAGATCGTAGCATATATGAAATAAGTGTGTTCTACACTTTCCGTTTGTTTGAATTATTCTACAAGTTTTAGTAACGATGATTTCTCTTGATCTGATTTAAGAATTCGACCACGGAGGCGAGCCTGCCAAGAAATGACATAGTTGTGAATCTCCTGCACATCGTTCTACAAGTAAATCAGAGCAAAAATTCTCATCGGAATCCACGCGACATCCTCGTGTTGTTCGTGGCTCAATGCACTCTGGTTAAATGCAATGCATTCTGGTAAAAATTCATGAATTCGAGAATTCATACTCCCTTTTACATATTCTTTTAATTTTAAATCCTGATTATGTTGCTGCTCGTTCGCTACGCTCACTCCGCAACAATTAACTTGACTTATGTAAAAATTTGCCTTTCCTTTATTCCAGGGTCAAATTTCTGCTTGCAAAACGTGTATTAAGGTTATTCCTCACATTTGCATTGCGCATCCTTTCTGCGCATAATTTATGGCGTCATTTAGCGCGCCCGCGTGCACGCGCATATTGAAAACATGGCGGATTTGCCTTGATATTGAGCTCTGTCAGTTGGGAAATGGCTATAACTCACCAACGAGCATGGGCACCCCAACTTTTTTTTCAGTCATTGTAATCAACTTATCATAAACTTTGCTTGAGGAAAGACTTACCTGGTTTCTATTGCTGAAAATTGAATAAATAACGAAAATAGCAGGTAAACTGTGGTCTTTTCTATTTTTCCCTGTGGTAACCATGTCAAGAAATTTGGTTGAAATTTTAATCAAGAATTAAGCTTTCTGTCTAAATCAAACTTAAAAAGTTTATTTGTGTCCGAAACAATGCATTGACTCCAGTTTAATGCGTGTTTTCATGAGTCTCGGTCACAAAAATTTACAATTATTACTGGGAATGCGTTCTTGTAGTAAGCATTAAATAATGCCAAAATGGGTCATTTTCAATGCCCCAGTGCTCCTTAATGAGTATGGGCAACCCCCTTTTTTATTTCAAAATTGAAGTTCTTATATGATAAATATTCAGTGGACAAAGTTTGAACGAAAATCTATTGTCAGTTTTATTTCAGGGGAATTACCTTAAGTTCAAATTCTGGCGAAGAAAAGGGCACTTGCACGCAATATCTATTCACTCCCACAAAGCACCCAAGCCAATAACAATTTCAATTGATTTCTTATCTTAACGATTCAAATATCTTGTGCAAATGAATTCTTCACAGTTCAGTTCATAGGGTAACTGTTGTTCTCCCCTTCGGCAGCATTATTACCATTTAGGTATACTAGTTGCAAGTTATTTTTGGGCCTTGAACTAACAAGTTACATACAAGTAGCAGATGACTCAAAACGTACTTACAGTCTGCATAACACTCTGCACTATCTGAGATTGCCTCACTAGTTTGTTGCAGCGTTTCTTTTAAGGAATGGACAATGTCTAGCGTGCGTCCATCCAATTCGGGATGCACACGGATAGTTGGGAGAGCACGAAGGTAGCATAAGATATGCTCGAGGCGCAGCCTAATGTACCAGTCAATTTTAAAACTGCCCATCCCCCCCCCGGGCAAGCACCGGGGCATTTGACTTTTTTGAAAAATTTTGGTCAAATTCCCCGCTATGTTGCCAGTTTAGACGGTCAAATACCCCACCCGTTAGAGCTTCAAAGCGGGTCAAATCCCCCACCCTCCAGGGAAAACAGAATCGTTTACCTTTGGAAATAAACAGAATCGCTTACCTTTGAAAACAAGTTCTGCAAAATTCTTAGCCACTACGAATTTCTTGTTCAGCTTGCCTTCGCTCCACGCTTTAAACAAAGGCATATTCCACGATATAACTATGTAAAACGACAACAACAGAAAAACCCACGTGGAATCGACAAGAGCAATGACCCGTCAAGGCAGCTTACGTGCTGAATCAAAGAATTGCGAAACCCTTTTGTTTCCGACCGCTGACAGACGTTTTGACAGGAAAGTCAAATGCCCCACCGGGCGGGCCTCATTTGGGTCAAATTCCCCACTGTACGGAGCTTAACGCGAGTCAAATGCCCGGGATTGCCCGGGGGGGATGGGCGGTTTTAGAATTGACTGGTACGTAAGTGCTCTCCCAACTATCCAAGTGCATCCCGAATTGGATGGACGCACACTAGACATTGTCCATTGCTTTTATAACATACCAAGACATTTTTCACGCTGAAAAGTCGCGTTTTCTGCACTGATCAAATTGCAAATACTGCACGTGCATGTGCACATGTTGTTTTCACTGGCAGCAATTTTCGCTACACATGCACGTGCGCGTGCACTTTTCGCTACACATGCACGTGTTGTTTTCACTGGCAGCACTTTCGCTTTGTTGATATTTCGATGCTTCCAATGTTTCAGACCTGTTTTCTAAATCTTCAAAGTCATCGAGAAATCTTAACTCAAATGTTGGATAATACTAGCAATTAGTGACAGCTAAAGTTAAATTTTACTCGAAAAAAGTTGCAAGAAAAAACTTTTGCTGGCAAAATTTCACTGACAATGACGTCAGCCTGAAACATCTCTATGAACCATCCATTTCTTTTTCATAAACAATTAGCCAATCAGAGCGCGCGCTAGCATATAGCTATGTTATAATTTTGTTTGCATGTCCCTTGTGGGCCATCGTACTAATGAGCATTCTTTGTAGGAACAAAGAACGAAGCCATTCAGTAAAGCGTGTGTAGTTGACGTGCGACTGGCGAAGTTTTAGTTTGCGTTATGCTTTTTTTAATTGCGTTGAGCTTTTATGTTTGCGCTGTGCTTTTGTTATTTGCGTTGTGCTTTTTTATTTGCGTTGAACTTTTTTGTTTGCACTGTGCTCTTTTATTTGCGTTGTGCCTTTTTATTTGCGTTGAGCTTTTTTCTTTGCGTTCTGCTTTTTCATTTGCGTTGTTCTTTTTTGTTTGAGTTGTTCTTTTTTCTTCGCGTTGTGCTTTTTTGTTTGCGTTGCACTTTTTTGTTTGCGTTGTGCTTTTTTATTTGCGACGTGCTTTTATTTGAGTTGTGCTGTTTTTTTTGCACTGTGCTTTTTTTATATGCGTTGTGCTTTTTTGTTTGCGTTTTTGTTTGCGTCGTGTTTTCCCTATGAACCTCTTGCGCTTCAAAATTTATATACGGTTTCTTGCTTTAAATCGTTTATCTCTTTTGTTTGGCGATGTGTTCTTCCATTAAAACTGTATCCTGACTACTCGTTTTACCGTATTACTCGCATTACACTTGTTGGTTTGGCAGTTGATTTCTTCGCGCTTACCCATAAGTGACCCGAGGCAGTCCAGGCCGGGCCTTTTGATTTGCTTTTTATACCCCAATACCCCGATACAAGTTTTCCTTCTTTTGCCTGTAAAATACTGCAATTCCTACGGCATTTACTAACAGAACACCATCGAAAGACAACGCAGCTCTAGTAAGTTTGTTAAACTAAATTTTTTTTGTCGTGCGCTCAGTTTCCTGTCCTATGATTGAGTTCAAGGCTGGAGGTAACCTTGTTTGATACTCTCTGCTTTTCCTATTTAAATGCCAACTAGTTAGCATTACAACAACTTGATTTCCACGGCAAGAGGTCTTTATCAAAACAAGGTCACCTCCAACCTCGCTATCATTCAAAGGTCAGTGAACTGAACTGACAGACAACTGTAAAATGGTCTATTCAAGAAATTTCAAAATATCATATACAGGAATTTAAGAGTGTGTCCTGGGAGTATCCTATAATACACTGTGCAAATGCACGAGCCTGGGAAAAAACATGTGACGACATTATTAAAAAACAACGAGAATCCTCAAAAGTATTTCCCACCCTCCACCACTTTAGATAGAGCGTAGTATGACCAGTGTGTATTCTGCTAGCGGACATTTTCTTACTTTGAAGATTTGATGTCCGTAAGAATGCTGCCAGTATTGCTGTCCTAAACATTCTAAATACTTTGCCATCGGTATAATTTATTTCAATGTAATACTCTTTAACACCCAGACTGTCAAACAATTTTTGTTGCTAGCTTTTCAATACATATGAATCGATGAAAATATCCATTTTCTTTCATTGTGGGTCAAAAGTTTTAAAAAAATTGTAACATGGACCGAAAACCGTCTTCGCATTTCCTGTACCTGCCAAGCTTTTATATAAAAATAGAGTGGAATCTTCTGTTAGCACGCCCTCAAGTGAAATAGGCCATTCCCGAGTTCCCTTGTGCCTCTGTTTCAAAGCGAGTCAATTTGCGAAACTATTCTTATGAAAATGACTTTGATTTGCATTAAAATGAAACTGTACGCAGAACTCATTTTCATATGAAAGGTTTCGCACTTGGACTCGTTTTGAAACAGAGGCACAAGAGAACTCGGAAATGGCCTATTCAAAAATGTCTCACTGGTATGACTGACTCTCCATATCTATTCGTGTGTCGGCATTAAATGTCATCTTCAAATTCTTCCGGTATGGAATTTAACAAACGTGTATAGCCTGAAGTCTTTTTGCTTGGAAACGTTCTGGATTTCCAGCGATGGCCTCTAGTTTTCATGAGACTGAATTTAGTGTTACTATTATAGTCTTCCACTCTCCACCAATGATCTCTGTTTTGCCAAGGGCGTGTGTACAGCAAGACACCACAAAGGACCACACATAGAAATATTACACTCCCCAGAGCCCAGGCTGCATTAGATGTATCAAATTTGTGGTTACTTGACACCCTCTCATTCACAAATACCAGCTCTTCTGTATTTTGTATTGAGATGGATCCACTGTGGGCTTGCATCCCATCCCTCAGAGATGCATCTTGCTCTCTACTTTCTTGGAAGTGACCCTCTCCTTCATCTGAGGTGAGCATAGACTGGGAAAAAAAGACAAGCTTTACATTAATTTCATGTTGGACCAGTTTTCAAGTGTTATTTAACAGAGTTCTATAAGCAACAGATATTTCCCCACAAGCTATTGAAAGAGGGCACCATTCTTTCCCAAATAGCAAATCCGCAGTTAACACACTCATGACTACCTGGCCTGATGTTACATAATAATTTAAACACTGTTATGTACATACTACATACTAAAGTATAAATTTTAAATTGAAGGCCTTTGTGCAAAAAGGGCATAAAACGCTTTTTGGCCGATTTTCAGTTTT
>JAHPZR010024209.1:10000-20624 GCA_019787425.1 Platygyra sinensis | reverse complement strand
TTTTGCTACACTTGTCGGAGGCTCGTGTGGATCAAGTGCAGACAATCCGGCAAATGTCCAGTGTGTGGTTGTGGGAAGCTGTGCGAAGAGTATCCAGGGTCACCTTCGCAATTTTCGTGTATTCGGAGACTCTGCCTTAGACTGTGAATCGAAGCTCATACTTGCTCGAGCAGGTAAGAGAGTACATATCCCATGTATTTATCAAGCCAAACTCAAAGTGATTTTGATCATTGTAAATTTGTATCATAATCTGCACCCTAAACCTTCAATGCGAGAACCACGTCGGGCCACACCTCGCAATAGGTGGCTGTGCATGCTGGCTGTACTAGACCAAGCCAATTGTCACGCATCATGCACGATTCAGTGTCACGTACTAAGTATGACTGTCACGCATAACTTCATACTATGAAGCTGTCTGGAGTGCTATAATATATGCCAGAGTATGTAGCTGAAGACGAGTTTGTCTGTCATAATCAGAAATGTTTGATCCCCAAAACGAGAGGACAAGGAAGAATTTTGAGTGCACTCCTCAAAGTAGGGGATCGGAGAAAGGAGGACCTAAGGCAAAGCCTTAAGGTTGCAAAAGTTTGGTAGATACAGCAGGTCATGATACAGTTGTTAGTTTCAGTCTTTCATTTTCATCTTACAGGGGTGTTTGATATCGACAACTCGCATCTTCAACTGACTATTTGTCCAAGACATCGTGACTCTTTCGGTGTTAGATGGCGATGTAATAAAAGAAACTGCACTGCTCCAATTTCATGGTGTTCGCACCCAACCAAGGCTGTGAGAGGAGAACGCGGTATTACGCTCTCGCAGTCCAGGCAGCTATTCCACTCCACTGGTGTGTTACTTCCTGTGGCATCGCGTAAGTTATAAAATATAACTTAAAAAAAATAATAAATAACATAGCAGATAGGTGGAGACTGAAGATATATCACAATTGCAAACATGTTTAAAATTTGTCACGAGCTATATAATGAGCGCCAACACTACTGGGGCACGTTTCTTTGAAAACTAAGTTAGTGTCTCGGGAAACTTCTTGCTAGGAATTGTTTCGACAAAGAGACAGGTCTGTTGACGAACGAAATTAAGTTTGTTTGTGGGCTGAGTTGATCAGCAGAACGGGAACGTGAAAGAATCTTTTTCACATAACGTTTTCGGAAAATCAAATCTGGGTCTCTGAGAAACGTTTCCCTGGGCTTATAGCTAAGGAAGGAAATTTATACAGGGTGATAGGTTTCTGAAATTTTGATGCAAAGTATGTTTGAAAGAGCTTTCTCGAAGTAAGCCACTCATTTAGTTACAAAATCCTTTAACGGGTTTAAATCGACGGAAAAGACGGCTAGGTTTTTTGTTGGAGGAATTAGGTTCAGCTGTAAAGGTTTTATCGGACTTTTAGTGTACAGATTCTGCCCACCTACTTTAAAAACTCAATTGGAGGTATTTTTATGTGCAGAAATATGCAGGCAATGCCGAGGGAAGCTTGATGGGGAGATTTTGGAAGCACCAGTGCCAACTGAAGAAACGGCAGCATCAGCAGCTTTCGTCGCATCCGACCCTGGATTGTGTGAGGAATCCCGCGACGGAAATCAACAAACGGCGGCATCAGCAGCTTCTGGGTTAAGCGAAAAACCGCAAGAAGGAAATATTAAAGAGGTAAGACTTTTTTTTTCATGCAGTTTAACAAGTATTAAACCCAAAAGAAGAGGGAAAAGTTCATGACAAAAATTTTAACAAAACTAGAAATTTCGTCAACACTATGGACAGGTTACGTTAAATCACGCTCGTGCAATTTGGAGCAATTCTTAGCATACTGTTGCAAAATCCGATACGAACTGTGTACGCTCTGAGTGTATTGCTTAAGCTTCAGTATTTTTTTTTACATTCACAGAACGTTTCAAATGATTTAGACGTGGAAAACCTGGCCGACGCAGTGCTGCAACTTCATCTTCAAGAACCAGACACCTATCAGCCTAGTTCACGCGGAATCGTATTCACCAACCAGTAGCAGTACTGACTTATCTGATAACACTCCTCCAGAAAATGATAGCAAAGTACGTCGACGAATAAAACTCAACGAATTTCTCCGTTGCTGCGACGCACCTACAATAGGGCCATCCAAAAAGAGATGGGTTGAGGCAAGTGTTCGCACCAAAAAGGGTCACATAGCAAAAGCAAAGAACCTGGTGGTGGCCGGACTTGAAGTTATAGCACCGGGAGACGCAGGTCATCTTTGGGAAGCACTTAGAAATTCAGGTACTGTGGAGAAAGAACTTGGTATTGCCGAGGAGTCACCTGAAGAGCAGAAATACCTCAACGCCCTGGCTGAAACGTACCGGCACGCATCCTGTTGGGAAACGCGGCGGCAAGTACTATCTATAATGGCAGACCTGATATCCTTCAAGCGTATCCAGCACTATATACCTGGTTTGACTGAGTACCGCTTCAAAATGGCAAGGCATCATGCGCTGCAGTATGGACGTGGTGCCGAGGTTTCAATTTTGAAGAGCCCCAGGTTGCGCATTGAGCTCACCCAACTTGACCATTTTTTAGACTATGTCACAAGTCCACATGTTACTCAGGACCTCCCTTTTGGACAGCGCCATCTTCGCCTCTCTTCCGGTCAAGTTCTGGAAACCCCTAATGTCATACGCACTATTATACCGAGCAGACTGGTGCGGCAGTATCAGGTATATTGCAAAGAGACCGGGTTTAAGCCTTTCGGAGCTGCCACAATGTTACGTACCCTCTCCGCCTGCTCCGCAACAGTACGGAAGTCCCTTCAGGGACTTGACTATACGGCTGCAGCAGGTGCAAAGGGCTTTGATGACTTGGGCACCCTGATCAAGCAGAGTCCCTTAGGTCATTTAAGGACGTTCGCGCCCAAAAACTTCCCACGCACAGATTTTTTTAAAACTTTGACTGCAGGTAGAAAATGATAAGATTAGATTAAAAACGTAAAAAAAATCGGGGGTCACCGAACTCGTTTTGAAGATAAGGCGTAGCTCAGACCATAGCATTTCTAGGATTCCCAGTCATTCGAGGCGATTCTGGCCGGATTCATTACTATCGGCATATATTTAAGTTGAAGAATCATATCTAAGTTTTGTGTGTTTAATACAGCATACATAGGCCTATTTGATAGATCTTTGCTGCATATGTCATTGAATCAGCTAGAATTAGCCTTAAAAATTACAGCTTCTAAGTTACGCACACCTGATCATTGCAGCACTTATGCGCTGAATGATATCACTGATAGCCAACTGCAAACCCCATGCCAACATGTACATGACCGGAGGTGCTCACAGTGTGAAGATCTCCGAAGCGTCCTGCGGAACATTGAACAGTACTTGTTGAACGAGGCCCGTATGCCAGAGGAGGAATTAGAAGGCCAGTTATTCACGTTCAAACAATCAGAGGAGGCCATTACATCTTGGAAAGCACACCAACTTCGCAGTGTTCGGCAAGATCAAGCGAGAATTGACTGCTTGAATTTGCTTGACGACGCTTCGGTTCTCATAACCCAAGACCGGACGATGAAATTTTTACCCACAAAGTATCGCGAATCTCAGTCCGATTGGTTTGGAAAACGGGGACTCTCATGGCATTTAAGCGTTGTGGCGCTAAAAGTAGACGGCAGACTGCAAAGCCAGACATTCGCACATATCATCGAGAACTGTTTACAAGATACATCTGCAGTTGTACGCATCTTAGAGCATACTTTGCGCACCCTTAAATTCGAGCACCCAGAGATTACATCTGCCTTCCTCCGCCAGGACAATGCTGGGTGTTATCACAACTCAGTGTTGCTGGCATCATGTAACACAATGAAGTCCAAAACCGGTGTCAGAGTCTGAAGGGTCGACTTCAGCGACCCGCAAGGCGGAAAAGGAGCTTGCGACAGGAAAGCTGCGTCAATAAAGGCTCACGTAAGACGCCACATTAACGAGGGTCACGATGTGCAGAATGCCAAAGACTTCAGAGACGCTATGTTGTCTAATGGGGGTCTAAATGGCGTACGGGTTGCCCTTGTTGATGCGGGCACTGAAGGAAAGTGTGTTCTCCCTCAAGTTAAATTAGCTGGAGTAAGTTCCCTGAACAACTTCCAGTACAGCGAGCAAGGTATCACTGTCTGGAGAGCGTTTCAGGTTGGACAAGGGAAACTAGTCAACCAAAGCCAAATTGAAGGTACGTATAGAATACATGTTTCAATAAGCATGCAATGCAGTCTATACCACTGATCTTATTATTCCTGTCAGAATATCTTGTCTGGAAACTGTAACTTTTAGCTACTGTTTGTCATAAAATGCAGCGGAATATAATTAGTTTTCAGGGGTTTGTAGTAAGCTGTAATTAACTCAACTGCTTTGCCAGGTCTTGCAATTTTCAAGTTAAGTGGCTATCGAGTAAAATACCCTTGTAACGTCAGCTTATGTAAAGTCATGATCACCTTATTCAAAACCCACATTAACGGTGGAGATATTTAGAGGAAGGATTGTATTTAGCACATCAAATAAACAGCCACAATTTAAATCTTTTCTCAGAATCTGGGTAGGATCGTTGGGGCTTCCTGAGGTTTACTAAGGTCGTACGACTTGTCTTTACAATGGCTGTCTTCTCTTTGTGGCCTTTTGAAAACTACTCAAATGACCATTACAAAGTAATTATCATACATTGCATGTATCAGTCAAAACAAACAGGCAAAAATGGTATTAAAAGAAAAAAAAGGGCTTCTACGTACTACACGCGAGTTTAAAAGGCAATTGGGAAATCAAATGAGTAAATAGCAAAGCATTTCGTCATATGATGAAATGAATCATTTTGCTTGGACTCTATTGCGATGAATGCTCTATTATATCAACAGTCAGACCTTTACAATGATATAGGGTTCTATGTCTTGCAGTTCCAAATTACTTGCAAAATTGTTCCTTCGAAAGAAGATTCTCCCAAGGAGACTTTGTTAGTGTTTCTCAAGAAAGGTCAAAAAAGTGCAAGTGGACGATGTGCAGCCAGCAGCAGCAGAGAGTGATGAGTTCTCAAGTGAGCTCCTTACCTGCCCAAATGAAGGATGTGTTAAAATGTACCAGAGGCATTCTGGTTTGGAAAAGCACCTATTATTTGGTCAGTGCAAGATGGTGCCTGAGACATGCACTCTGTTGGACGCGGCTAAAAAGAAATACCACGCCCTTTTAGTCGAAGGCTCGCGTGAAGCAGTCTCAGCAGCGCTTGAACAGGTAGACCTCTCAGTAAGCACCAACACTTTACCCGAGGGGTGGGCCTTGACGACAACCAAAAAGTTTCATCGATTCAGTGATACCCAGAAGAAATATTTGGAGGACAAATTTAATCTTGGCCAGGCAACAGGCCAAAAATAGGACCCCATTTATGTAGCCCGAGACATGAGATTTGCCAAAAAGATGGATGGCTTGAAGCTGTTCAAGAGAGACGAGTATCTCACCACCCAGCAAGTGCAGTCCTTTTTTTCTAGAATGGCGGCGAAATGTCGTTATGAACAAGGTTATCTTTCAGCGCCAGATATCGTGGCGACAGAAGAGCAGCAGCAAATGGATGTCACACGACAAGCCATACTTCAAGAAGTACAGTTGCGGCATCCAATTGTATATGACAACCTAGACATTTGCGCCTTGTACAAAGAAAAGCGACTGAAGCAGCTCAGCATTGCTATGCTTCGTATTGTATGCAACTACTCTGACGTAGCAACGGAAGGCTTTAATAACAAATGCAAGGCAGAATACATAGATGCTCTAAGTGGACTTGTTTTAGCTTGCGATTGTAATAATGTATACCATATGCACCGGGTTGGGGGGGGGGGGGGTACTTAACAAAGTTTAATACGGAGAGGCTCCGCTCCAAGGTCCAACCCCTTACCCTTTTATGTACCATTTTGGCAGAAAAGGTACCCCTTTTATACACCATTTTGGCAGAAAGGGTACCCCTTTTATATACCTTTTATTGAAAAAGGTAATCCTTTCACATACCTACTTTAGGAAGTCTTGTTCTCATTTTCATGTTGTGCTTCATAAATAAACTGATACAGTCATAAGGGGTGTCTATTCGAAATATTGTAATTAAAGGCCCCTTCAAATACCTAAATGACCGATTTCCCTACCCTTTTATATACGTCAACTTGTGAACCCCCTACCCTTTTATATATCTGAAGCCAGAAAAAGGTACCCCTTTCGGGCGGAGCCTCCTCGTATAGGCCACTATAGGGAGTCCCCCTTCCCCCACCCCCCGGGATATGCACCCACATCGTTTCGATCTGTCAGTAGCCAAGGAACATCTCACTAGCTAGTGGAGTATAGGGCGAAATAATAATTCGCAATTAAAGCGATCTGAACCTGGCTGAGCCGAGAGAATGACATCTAATGAGAAAGGGCTCCACTGGTCTCCTTATTTCTAGCCTGCGGAGCACCCGTAAAACCGGGCAGTGGGAGGGATTGCGCCGATGGAGGCTCAGGATGGGACATTGGTTTTCGCCTCCCCTACATCTCCCTTCCCGTTTACACCTACAACGTAGGCTCATAAATTATTTTCGCCCTATGCCCTACTTGACGTTCTTTTCAGAGAGGAAGTTAGGGCTCATATTTTATTCTCAAAGTCGGTCAGAAAGTCTCGACAGCTTAGACAATTCAAGGAAGTGTGTTCGCAAATGTAAGATAACAGAGCGTGTTGTCTTACTTGTTTTACATTCATCATGTAAAATGAGACCGAAATGTCTCATTGGATGTGTTAATAGGTTCTTGCACTTTACGAGCAGAACGTTAACCGTCGGACAGAGGCTTGGGGTGGGGGAATTTTAAAAAAAATTTACCAAAGGAATTGAAACTATTAAAGATATCATTATTTTTTGAGTATAAAAATTTCTGTCCACAATAGAAAATATTCTAGAACGTTGATTACCAGGTCAACTACAATTAATATTAATAATGAACATGTGTAGGAGCAATAACAATGAGCCCCTGGTAGGACGGAACCACCTGCAAATGTTACATACAGAAATAACAAATATCTCACTTAAGTGTAGCTTTCAAGAGGCTAAACTGTCATCCGGGGATTCATCACTAATAGTACTTAACAGAATTCTTGGCAGGTCAAAGCGGAGATTGCGAAAAATAATTAATTGTAATGACGACACCGACTGACAATAACCGAACGAAAACCAAAACGAATCGAATCATCTATCTGATCTATCAGCTTGGGTTGCCTGTGTCCACTCGACAATATGTAACCTGGCAACAGTTCTCAGTGCTTCGCTCACGCCACGCAAAGTAGCTCAAAGAGTAAGCAGCAATGTTATCATTTCTTATCAAGAAAGGCAAAATCGAGGTAAGAAATAACTTCGAGTATTTATTCAAGTATTTATTCTAATATAGTTTCTAAAGATTTTTCTTGGACACGATTTCTAAACTGACATTTTGTTGCGTGCTTTGTCTGTGCTCGCCAACCGCCAAATGTGCAATTAATTATTCAAAACAAGCCTTTGCTAACTATACTCGTTTGCGGCTAGAAACTGTCTTTAAATTACAATAACTGATATCTGGAGACTTAAAAGAACTATTTTACCGGAGAAAGACCCACGGGCGAACAATTCAGGCTCGATGTTCGAGATGATAATCGCGGCGTGAAAGGTCAAAATGTCTTGTTGAACGAGGCCCGTATGCCAGAGGAGGAATTAGAAGGCCAGTTATTCACGTTCAAACAATCAGAGGAGGCCATTACATCTTGGAAAGCACACCAACTTCGCAGTGTTCGGCAAGATCAAGCGAGAATTGACTGCTTGAATTTGCTTGACGACGCTTCGGTTCTCATAACCCAAGACCGGACGATGAAATTTTTACCCACAAAGTATCGCGAATCTCAGTCCGATTGGTTTGGAAAACGGGGACTCTCATGGCATTTAAGCGTTGTGGCGCTAAAAGTAGACGGCAGACTGCAAAGCCAGACATTCGCACATATCATCGAGAACTGTTTACAAGATACATCTGCAGTTGTACGCATCTTAGAGCATACTTTGCGCACCCTTAAATTCGAGCACCCAGAGATTACATCTGCCTTCCTCCGCCAGGACAATGCTGGGTGTTATCACAACTCAGTGTTGCTGGCATCATGTAACACAATGAAGTCCAAAACCGGTGTCAGAGTCTGAAGGGTCGACTTCAGCGACCCGCAAGGCGGAAAAGGAGCTTGCGACAGGAAAGCTGCGTCAATAAAGGCTCACGTAAGACGCCACATTAACGAGGGTCACGATGTGCAGAATGCCAAAGACTTCAGAGACGCTATGTTGTCTAATGGGGGTCTAAATGGCGTACGGGTTGCCCTTGTTGATGCGGGCACTGAAGGAAAGTGTGTTCTCCCTCAAGTTAAATTAGCTGGAGTAAGTTCCCTGAACAACTTCCAGTACAGCGAGCAAGGTATCACTGTCTGGAGAGCGTTTCAGGTTGGACAAGGGAAACTAGTCAACCAAAGCCAAATTGAAGGTACGTATAGAATACATGTTTCAATAAGCATGCAATGCAGTCTATACCACTGATCTTATTATTCCTGTCAGAATATCTTGTCTGGAAACTGTAACTTTTAGCTACTGTTTGTCATAAAATGCAGCGGAATATAATTAGTTTTCAGGGGTTTGTAGTAAGCTGTAATTAACTCAACTGCTTTGCCAGGTCTTGCAATTTTCAAGTTAAGTGGCTATCGAGTAAAATACCCTTGTAACGTCAGCTTATGTAAAGTCATGATCACCTTATTCAAAACCCACATTAACGGTGGAGATATTTAGAGGAAGGATTGTATTTAGCACATCAAATAAACAGCCACAATTTAAATCTTTTCTCAGAATCTGGGTAGGATCGTTGGGGCTTCCTGAGGTTTACTAAGGTCGTACGACTTGTCTTTACAATGGCTGTCTTCTCTTTGTGGCCTTTTGAAAACTACTCAAATGACCATTACAAAGTAATTATCATACATTGCATGTATCAGTCAAAACAAACAGGCAAAAATGGTATTAAAAGAAAAAAAAGGGCTTCTACGTACTACACGCGAGTTTAAAAGGCAATTGGGAAATCAAATGAGTAAATAGCAAAGCATTTCGTCATATGATGAAATGAATCATTTTGCTTGGACTCTATTGCGATGAATGCTCTATTATATCAACAGTCAGACCTTTACAATGATATAGGGTTCTATGTCTTGCAGTTCCAAATTACTTGCAAAATTGTTCCTTCGAAAGAAGATTCTCCCAAGGAGACTTTGTTAGTGTTTCTCAAGAAAGGTCAAAAAAGTGCAAGTGGACGATGTGCAGCCAGCAGCAGCAGAGAGTGATGAGTTCTCAAGTGAGCTCCTTACCTGCCCAAATGAAGGATGTGTTAAAATGTACCAGAGGCATTCTGGTTTGGAAAAGCACCTATTATTTGGTCAGTGCAAGATGGTGCCTGAGACATGCACTCTGTTGGACGCGGCTAAAAAGAAATACCACGCCCTTTTAGTCGAAGGCTCGCGTGAAGCAGTCTCAGCAGCGCTTGAACAGGTAGACCTCTCAGTAAGCACCAACACTTTACCCGAGGGGTGGGCCTTGACGACAACCAAAAAGTTTCATCGATTCAGTGATACCCAGAAGAAATATTTGGAGGACAAATTTAATCTTGGCCAGGCAACAGGCCAAAAATAGGACCCCATTTATGTAGCCCGAGACATGAGATTTGCCAAAAAGATGGATGGCTTGAAGCTGTTCAAGAGAGACGAGTATCTCACCACCCAGCAAGTGCAGTCCTTTTTTTCTAGAATGGCGGCGAAATGTCGTTATGAACAAGGTTATCTTTCAGCGCCAGATATCGTGGCGACAGAAGAGCAGCAGCAAATGGATGTCACACGACAAGCCATACTTCAAGAAGTACAGTTGCGGCATCCAATTGTATATGACAACCTAGACATTTGCGCCTTGTACAAAGAAAAGCGACTGAAGCAGCTCAGCATTGCTATGCTTCGTATTGTATGCAACTACTCTGACGTAGCAACGGAAGGCTTTAATAACAAATGCAAGGCAGAATACATAGATGCTCTAAGTGGACTTGTTTTAGCTTGCGATTGTAATAATGTATACCATATGCACCGGGTTGGGGGGGGGGGGGTACTTAACAAAGTTTAATACGGAGAGGCTCCGCTCCAAGGTCCAACCCCTTACCCTTTTATGTACCATTTTGGCAGAAAAGGTACCCCTTTTATACACCATTTTGGCAGAAAGGGTACCCCTTTTATATACCTTTTATTGAAAAAGGTAATCCTTTCACATACCTACTTTAGGAAGTCTTGTTCTCATTTTCATGTTGTGCTTCATAAATAAACTGATACAGTCATAAGGGGTGTCTATTCGAAATATTGTAATTAAAGGCCCCTTCAAATACCTAAATGACCGATTTCCCTACCCTTTTATATACGTCAACTTGTGAACCCCCTACCCTTTTATATATCTGAAGCCAGAAAAAGGTACCCCTTTCGGGCGGAGCCTCCTCGTATAGGCCACTATAGGGAGTCCCCCTTCCCCCACCCCCCGGGATATGCACCCACATCGTTTCGATCTGTCAGTAGCCAAGGAACATCTCAC
>JAHPZR010024209.1:0-2500 GCA_019787425.1 Platygyra sinensis | reverse complement strand
AATAGTGGCAGAATATTTACCTCGATTTCAAAGAATAATTGTTAATTATTAAACTCCTGCTCTGTTGCTCTGCGTCGAGCCACTGAGCGCTGAACATTGTCTATAATGACAGGAATCTTCTTTTCTTCAATTTCTTTCAGTTTGAGCTGCTTCTCAGGGGATAACATATTCCACATGCCACTTTTGTAGGGGACATTTGAAGATTGAAATTAAAGTATACGTTTCCTGATTTTGGTGTGTGGATGTCACTGACTTGGTGTACATATCCAGCTATTTGATCAGTAGCATTGTGATGGTGAACTATTTTGAAAGAAGGAAACACAATTTGTCAAATTGGAATGAAAAAGAAATGAATAAATCTTGATAGTAGAGTGCAGCAAAGGCTATTATCAAAACGTTTCTGAGGATTCTGGACATAGTTATAAAAGATAGTGAAAACAAAGTTGTCCTTCAAGAAATAATAGCTAGGTAGAAATAAAGTATAGCGTGGGTTGTATCATTATGTGACTATGATGTAAAGTTAAAGTTATGTATGTGATAAAATAGTACACTAGTCAAAGCTGTACTAGATGTCCATTTTTATGTTGAAATCAAGCAGAATAAGAGTAGGTTCTACTTACTTGTCTTGAATGGTGGTGTTTGGCTGCAATAGTGTACCTGAAGGGAGAATAATATACCGTCATGAAAAGGCAAATAAGTAAAATATGTATGTTATATCCGCAAGAAAGAATAATTATTAAAGTTTCACATTATTTAGAGCATGTTATGCCAGCCTTGAGGTTGTCCAGACAGGCTGATAATATAATTGAGATTATTTAAGGGGGGGGGGGGGTTGAGCTAGAGTTGCATATTGAGAAGCGGGTTGTAAAATTTTACACAAGTGGCATTACACTAAGTCTAGCCTGCGAAAACAGCCGTCCTTCTTCGCTCCCGACCCGAGTGGCATTTCGCGTGAAGGACATCTGTGATTCACTGCCGAAAATTCCATACTGATGATGAAAAATCTGTCCCGCATCTGGTCATGAGCGCTGATTGGTTCGATCGGTAATTATGCATAATTAAGTCCGTAAATATGTGGGACAGTGAAAATAATCACCAAAACAAAGCTGGCGTCTTGTAGCTTAGCCTCTTACGCAGAATGTCTGCATGGGAGGCTACTTGTAGCTGTGATTTGTGTAAATTGGGGTTGACAAGCCTACACGACTTCGACAGTTTGTGACATCTGTACATTTGCCTTTCTCTGTTCGGTTACTCAACCTTTTTGTCGCTTCACTCATGTTTATGAAGGGCACTTTATGCTGTGTTATAAGGAGGAATTTTAAGAAGAGTTGAGCAGTTAGACCATGCCATGGCAAATTTTAACGTCATAAGTCTACATGATTTCCGCTGTTATCTGCGTGTTACTTCTTGGATTTTGACACCTCTGTAAACAGTGATTAGAACTGTTTGAGAGTGCAGAACTGGTATCATATTTGCCCTCATACCTTTTTCTTCAGAGACGCTGTAGCTTTACTTCGAGAAAGCTATACACCAGCTTGTCTAGTGAAACTCTAATTTTTCTTTCAGCTTTCTGATTGAGCTTATGTTTTCCAAGCTTGATGCAATGACATGATTCAAATGCAACTGTTGACGCGCAAATCAGTTGGATGTGACTTTGTTCGGATTAGTCAAGACCATGGTTTCGATCCTCCATGTGGATCTCATCAGTTACCGGTATTTCTAAAATACTCTGTGCGTCTGAATTTGCAAGCGTAACTCGTACATTTGTGAGAAATGTAAGACATTTGCAGCTTGGCACAAACCTTTCGTGACTGCAAATAATTTATTCAAAATTATAAAGTTCACGCTTACGTCATCAGTATGGAATTTTCGGCGGTGAATCGCAGACGTCCTTCACGCAAAACACAACTTGGGCCGGGAGCGAAGAAGGACAGCTGTTTTTGCAGGCTACATTAAGTCATATGGTGACTGAAAACTTGCACTAACAAAATCATTTTTGAAATTATGCTATCAATAAAGACAGATGTTGATGTACCTGGACTGTCCAGCAAGTTTGAAGATGACATATTAAGTGTTCCAGTCTCGGAATGGTCATCTGAAAAATAGTTTGTCAAATGTTCCATATAAATTACATCAACATTACAACAAACTTTGTGTGGGGATTGAAAATTTGTATCCACGTGAATGGCAAAGTATTTTTGGGAGGAGCTGTCAGGCAATTCCAAGAATTCAAGAGTTTCAGACGAGTGTCTTTCTCCCCTAAAGTATACTGTGGGCATTTGATTTGCATCTACATAAACTGGTGGATATTGAGAAATTGCATGAGGATTGGTCTGGAGTATTGGTTATTTTGCTCTCAACAAAGACACATTTGGACATACATGTACCTGGACTATCCAACAAGTTTAAAGATGGCGTAAGTGTTCCAGTCTTTGAGTGTGCAGCTGAAACTTAATATTCTATGAATATGAATGTGCTGGTGTGTGAATTTATTATTATT
>JAHPZR010024207.1:0-14439 GCA_019787425.1 Platygyra sinensis | reverse complement strand
AAAACTGAAAATCGGCCAAAAAGCGTTTTATGCCCTTTTTGCACAAAGGCCTTCAATTTAAAATTTATACTTTAGTATGTAGTATGTACATAACAGTGTTTAAATTATTATGTAACATCAGGCCAGGTAGTCATGAGTGTGTTAACTGCGGATTTGCTATTTGGGAAAGAATGGTGCCCTCTTTCAATAGCTTGTGGGGAAATATCTGTTGCTTATAGAACTCTGTTAAATAACACTTGAAAACTGGTCCAACATGAAATTAATGTAAAGCTTGTCTTTTTTTCCCCAGTCTATGCTCACCTCAGATGAAGGAGAGGGTCACTTCCAAGAAAGTAGAGAGCAAGATGCATCTCTGAGGGATGGGATGCAAGCCCACAGTGGATCCATCTCAATACAAAATACAGAAGAGCTGGTATTTGTGAATGAGAGGGTGTCAAGTAACCACAATTTGATACATCTAATGCAGCCTGGGCTCTGGGGAGTGTAATATTTCTATGTGTGGTCCTTTGTGGTGTCTTGCTGTACACACGCCCTTGGCAAAACAGAGATCATTGGTGGAGAGTGGAAGACTATAATAGTAACACTAAATTCAGTCTCATGAAAACTAGAGGCCATCGCTGGAAATCCAGAACGTTTCCAAGCAAAAAGACTTCAGGCTATACACGTTTGTTAAATTCCATACCGAGAAGAATTTGAAGATGACATTTAATGCCGACACACGAATAGATATGGAGAGTCAGTCATACCAGTGAGACATTTTTGAATAGGCCATTTCCGAGTTCTCTTGTGCCTCTGTTTCAAAACGAGTCCAAGTGCGAAACCTTTCATATGAAAATGAGTTCTGCGTACAGTTTCATTTTAATGCAAATCAAAGTCATTTTCATAAGAATAGTTTCGCAAATTGACTCGCTTTGAAACAGAGGCACAAGGGAACTCGGGAATGGCCTATTTCACTTGAGGGCGTGCTAACAGAAGATTCCACTCTATTTTTATATAAAAGCTTGGCAGGTACAGGAATGCGAAGACGGTTTTCGGTCCATGTTACAATTTTTTTAAAACTTTTGACCCACAATGAAAGAAAATGGATATTTTCATCGATTCATATGTATTGAAAAGCTAGCAACAAAAATTGTTTGACAGTCTGGGTGTTAAAGAGTATTACATTGAAATAAATTATACCGATGGCAAAGTATTTAGAATGTTTAGGACAGCAATACTGGCAGCATTCTTACGGACATCAAATCTTCAAAGTAAGAAAATGTCCGCTAGCAGAATACACACTGGTCATACTACGCTCTATCTAAAGTGGTGGAGGGTGGGAAATACTTTTGAGGATTCTCGTTGTTTTTTAATAATGTCGTCACATGTTTTTTCCCAGGCTCGTGCATTTGCACAGTGTATTATAGGATACTCCCAGGACACACTCTTAAATTCCTGTATATGATATTTTGAAATTTCTTGAATAGACCATTTTACAGTTGTCTGTCAGTTCAGTTCACTGACCTTTGAATGATAGCGAGGTTGGAGGTGACCTTGTTTTGATAAAGACCTCTTGCCGTGGAAATCAAGTTGTTGTAATGCTAACTAGTTGGCATTTAAATAGGAAAAGCAGAGAGTATCAAACAAGGTTACCTCCAGCCTTGAACTCAATCATAGGACAGGAAACTGAGCGCACGACAAAAAAAATTTAGTTTAACAAACTTACTAGAGCTGCGTTGTCTTTCGATGGTGTTCTGTTAGTAAATGCCGTAGGAATTGCAGTATTTTACAGGCAAAAGAAGGAAAACTTGTATCGGGGTATTGGGGTATAAAAAGCAAATCAAAAGGCCCGGCCTGGACTGCCTCGGGTCACTTATGGGTAAGCGCGAAGAAATCAACTGCCAAACCAACAAGTGTAATGCGAGTAATACGGTAAAACGAGTAGTCAGGATACAGTTTTAATGGAAGAACACATCGCCAAACAAAAGAGATAAACGATTTAAAGCAAGAAACCGTATATAAATTTTGAAGCGCAAGAGGTTCATAGGGAAAACACGACGCAAACAAAAACGCAAACAAAAAAGCACAACGCATATAAAAAAGCACAGTGCAAAAAAAACAGCACAACTCAAATAAAAGCACGTCGCAAATAAAAAAGCACAACGCAAACAAAAAAGTGCAACGCAAACAAAAAAGCACAACGCGAAGAAAAAAGAACAACTCAAACAAAAAAGAACAACGCAAATGAAAAAGCAGAACGCAAAGAAAAAAGCTCAACGCAAATAAAAAGGCACAACGCAAATAAAAGAGCACAGTGCAAACAAAAAAGTTCAACGCAAATAAAAAAGCACAACGCAAATAACAAAAGCACAGCGCAAACATAAAAGCTCAACGCAATTAAAAAAAGCATAACGCAAACTAAAACTTCGCCAGTCGCACGTCAACTACACACGCTTTACTGAATGGCTTCGTTCTTTGTTCCTACAAAGAATGCTCATTAGTACGATGGCCCACAAGGGACATGCAAACAAAATTATAACATAGCTATATGCTAGCGCGCGCTCTGATTGGCTAATTGTTTATGAAAAAGAAATGGATGGTTCATAGAGATGTTTCAGGCTGACGTCATTGTCAGTGAAATTTTGCCAGCAAAAGTTTTTTCTTGCAACTTTTTTCGAGTAAAATTTAACTTTAGCTGTCACTAATTGCTAGTATTATCCAACATTTGAGTTAAGATTTCTCGATGACTTTGAAGATTTAGAAAACAGGTCTGAAACATTGGAAGCATCGAAATATCAACAAAGCGAAAGTGCTGCCAGTGAAAACAACACGTGCATGTGTAGCGGAAAAGTGCACGCGCACGTGCATGTGTAGCGAAAATTGCTGCCAGTGAAAACAACATGTGCACATGCACGTGCAGTATTTGCAATTTGATCAGTGCAGAAAACGCGACTTTTCAGCGTGAAAAATGTCTTGGTATGTTATAAAAGCAATGGACAATGTCTAGTGTGCGTCCATCCAATTCGGGATGCACTTGGATAGTTGGGAGAGCACTTACGTACCAGTCAATTCTAAAACCGCCCATCCCCCCGGGCAATCCCCGGGCATTTGACTCGCGTTAAGCTCCGTACAGTGGGGAATTTGACCCAAATGAGGCCCGCCCGGTGGGCATTTGACTTTCCTGTCAAAACGTCTGTCAGCGGTCGGAAACAAAAGGGTTTCGCAATTCTTTGATTCAGCACGTAAGCTGCCTTGACGGGTCATTGCTCTTGTCGATTCCACGTGGGTTTTTCTGTTGTTGTCGTTTTACATAGTTATATCGTGGAATATGCCTTTGTTTAAAGCGTGGAGCGAAGGCAAGCTGAACAAGAAATTCGTAGTGGCTAAGAATTTTGCAGAACTTGTTTTCAAAGGTAAGCGATTCTGTTTATTTCCAAAGGTAAACGATTCTGTTTTCCCTGGAGGGTGGGGGATTTGACCCGCTTTGAAGCTCTAACGGGTGGGGTATTTGACCGTCTAAACTGGCAACATAGCGGGGAATTTGACCAAAATTTTTCAAAAAAGTCAAATGCCCCGGTGCTTGCCCGGGGGGGGGATGGGCAGTTTTAAAATTGACTGGTACATTAGGCTGCGCCTCGAGCATATCTTATGCTACCTTCGTGCTCTCCCAACTATCCGTGTGCATCCCGAATTGGATGGACGCACGCTAGACATTGTCCATTCCTTGAAAAGAAACGCTGCAACAAACTAGTGAGGCAATCTCAGATAGTGCAGAGTGTTATGCAGACTGTAAGTACGTTTTGAGTCATCTGCTACTTGTATGTAACTTGTTAGTTCAAGGCCCAAAAATAACTTGCAACTAGTATACCTAAATGGTAATAATGCTGCCGAAGGGGAGAACAACAGTTACCCTATGAACTGAACTGTGAAGAATTCATTTGCACAAGATATTTGAATCGTTAAGATAAGAAATCAATTGAAATTGTTATTGGCTTGGGTGCTTTGTGGGAGTGAATAGATATTGCGTGCAAGTGCCCTTTTCTTCGCCAGAATTTGAACTTAAGGTAATTCCCCTGAAATAAAACTGACAATAGATTTTCGTTCAAACTTTGTCCACTGAATATTTATCATATAAGAACTTCAATTTTGAAATAAAAAAGGGGGTTGCCCATACTCATTAAGGAGCACTGGGGCATTGAAAATGACCCATTTTGGCATTATTTAATGCTTACTACAAGAACGCATTCCCAGTAATAATTGTAAATTTTTGTGACCGAGACTCATGAAAACACGCATTAAACTGGAGTCAATGCATTGTTTCGGACACAAATAAACTTTTTAAGTTTGATTTAGACAGAAAGCTTAATTCTTGATTAAAATTTCAACCAAATTTCTTGACATGGTTACCACAGGGAAAAATAGAAAAGACCACAGTTTACCTGCTATTTTCGTTATTTATTCAATTTTCAGCAATAGAAACCAGGTAAGTCTTTCCTCAAGCAAAGTTTATGATAAGTTGATTACAATGACTGAAAAAAAAGTTGGGGTGCCCATGCTCGTTGGTGAGTTATAGCCATTTCCCAACTGACAGAGCTCAATATCAAGGCAAATCCGCCATGTTTTCAATATGCGCGTGCACGCGGGCGCGCTAAATGACGCCATAAATTATGCGCAGAAAGGATGCGCAATGCAAATGTGAGGAATAACCTTAATACACGTTTTGCAAGCAGAAATTTGACCCTGGAATAAAGGAAAGGCAAATTTTTACATAAGTCAAGTTAATTGTTGCGGAGTGAGCGTAGCGAACGAGCAGCAACATAATCAGGATTTAAAATTAAAAGAATATGTAAAAGGGAGTATGAATTCTCGAATTCATGAATTTTTACCAGAATGCATTGCATTTAACCAGAGTGCATTGAGCCACGAACAACACGAGGATGTCGCGTGGATTCCGATGAGAATTTTTGCTCTGATTTACTTGTAGAACGATGTGCAGGAGATTCACAACTATGTCATTTCTTGGCAGGCTCGCCTCCGTGGTCGAATTCTTAAATCAGATCAAGAGAAATCATCGTTACTAAAACTTGTAGAATAATTCAAACAAACGGAAAGTGTAGAACACACTTATTTCATATATGCTACGATCTACTCCTTTTCATCCGAACATGAACTTATACTTAAGTTTTAGCATTTTCACATATCCGGCGATGCCGGACGCGTCTTCGACAATGTCAACACTCCAGAGACATTTAATACGTACCGGTACAGAATTTATAAGTGAGATTTCTGCTGCTACAATTTTCACATCTTTCGATTTCCATTCTTTTGATTTTCTGGTAAAGGGAAGGTAGATGTGAATCGTATGTGTATGTGCTTTATTGTCTTGATCCCTTGTCACGGTATCCGGTCATCTCGCCACCAACCAACTCACCGCCAAGTAAAGTAGTCGAGGTGAATTAGCTGTTCGAACGAGAGTAAAGTAGTCGAGATGGAAAAGCTGTTCAGACGAAGTTCGTTTGCTTGTCCAGGCCCGTAGGGAGGGGGGGTGCGATGGGTGCGCCCGCACCCCCCCGCAGACTGCTGAGGTCCACTTTTTTGTTAAAAAAATAACTAGTAAAAAAAAAATAATAGTGTTGTTCTGTTTGTTCTGTTCTAATTCACTGATTGCGTAGTAAAAATTAAATAAATATACCAAAAAAGATTCCATGTTTGATCAGCAGCCCGGGACGGAGATTTTAACAATATTTAGTCAATAGATGACTATTTCAATTTTTGTTATTTTTAAATAGTGACATTGGCATTGTTATTCTCTACATTGTAAAATACATACGTAAAGCATCAAAATCAACTTTGAAGTTCAAAATTTGACAAATATCCACGTTTTTAGGTTCGCTTTTAGCGACCTATATTGCTATCATACTGACCTTCAAAACGCACGAAATACAGTCTCAGACAACTTAATTTTCAAAATTTCCCGGGGGGGCATGCCCCCGGACCCCCCTAGTCAAGAGCGCCTCCGGCGCTCGTTGGTCCGTATAATCAACTGATCGCACCCACCCGTAAAAAATCCTGGCTACGGGCCTGTTGTCTGTATGCAAATTACATGTTGTAGGTGACGTGATTTGATAAATGTTCTGTTGTCGTGGGCGAGCGACATTAAATGCGCGTATGTTCTTTTTTTGTAGCATGGTTTTCAAAACAACACAAGTCGCGCTCTTGTTTTTTTTTTACTTTCTTGTTGTGATTGTGCAGTAGTCTTTGCATTGACTTCGTAGCTGGTTTTTTATTTATTTATCTATTTATTTTGGAGTCGTTTAAAAAATGAGACACAACTAAGCTATTTATACAAAGTAACCTGATATCTTAGGGCTACCGCCGGTGCAGCACATCGTTCAACGTATTACGAACTGTGTGAGTGTTCTACACAATTAAACAAGGTAGAACGAATTTCACTCTCTTCGGCTTGTGGTTCAATGTTGTTAGATTATTGGTAATCCGTAATCTTTGGACCGGTAACCGTTGTCACACCTCGCCATCGATTTGTCATGATGCAGGAAGTTGATGCATACAATTTACACACCACAATTTGACACTACTTTAAGAAACAAGCAAGCACATGGTTCACTGTGCATCCTAAATCATCCGTTGGCGCTTAACCACAATAGGCTAGTTTCAAATTGTGCAGAAACAAAAGAACAGAGTCGAGGTTCAGGGGAATAATTAGCATTTTGTATTGTTCATAACAAAGGAAAATGCAAATTATTCCCCTGAACCTCGACTCTGGACATTGTTTTGTTTCTCAACAATAGCCCTTTTCACGGTTAGCTTTCCTCATTTGCATTACAATGTAATTCTACGTGGATGTGAGGCAATTTCGGGCTAAAACTGCAAAATAGCCCGAAATATTGCCTCACATACATGCCAGATTTCATTGTAATGCAAATGAGAAGGGTTAACCGTGATTAGGGCTATTCGAAACTAGCCTATTCCTATCGCCATATCACTGCGCATCCTAAAATCTTTCCGTTCGCGCATAATCACAATTCCTTGCGCATACCACTGCGCATCCTAAATCTCCCATTTGCGCATAACCACAATTCCTTGCGTTTGGTAAGAAAAAGTGATTGCAAGCCCCTATGATGTAATCATCTGCTGATTAGAGAGCTGCCTCGCTCGTTCGCTTCAGGCTCACTCGCTGCGGCAGCAATTACTGTTTGTCAAAACGGTTTTAAATTTTACTGTGGTGGTTTACGTTGAATTTCGTTCATTTTAAATTCATTGATACGTTGAACTAGCAAACGTGATAATTTTATTTTTTCAACGCCAACATTTGTAACTTGATACTTTTGTTTTCCTCGCATGGAGAAAAAATGAACTAATGTTATTGAATTATGAAAAAAATGGAAGAGGAATGATTTTGTTTCATTCAAGAGGCAAATTTTCATGTCCAAAAACAGTTACTAATTTAATTATCAAATAGTCACGTCGTGTCTCGGAATAGCACGTTTTTATTAGGTTGCCACCGTTGGTACCATGTTAACAATAAACCAGTTCAAAATACACAATGATATCGATTAAGACAACCGAGAAGCGTTTTAACTTTACCGATATTTATATCTTACATCGGTGAATGTCAGTCCCCTCAAAGACTGACTAAATTCATTTCCGGTTTCCGTAAGTGCCACAGTGCCTGCAGCAATATTTGACAAGTTTCTTTTGTCACGACATTACTACCGGGTACTTTTAATGTCACTAACTCGGAAATGTTTAGGGTGAATACATTTGTGAACTTCTTGTTCATTTTCATGGGGGAAGAAAATAAACAGGCGGCTATGGAGATCCATTCGTTTCCCTCTTTAAAGCTTAGCAAACACGAAATAGTTTGAAAATAGCACACGACATTTTTTAACCGAGCTAGGGATGATTCCAAACGATACGCTGTCACAAAAGCGTTCTTTGCGCTAAAAAGGAAAACTGACATTACCTGAAATATAACTGCTATCGCCCGTTAAGAGGAGTGTGGTATCGCACGCACGAATGCTGAACTCGAGAACGGATTGTATCATGCTGACAGTGCTAGAGCGCATGCGTCTTACATGTTGTGTTCTACCACAAGGAGAAGCACTTCATGTTCAAGTGTAATTGTGTATGAAATGTATCGTTTACTTATAGTTAAGGACGTTCGCGCTAATTGTTTCTGCGCATCCTTACTGCGCACGCAAATCAAATGCCACGTCATGCATCGAGCGCGCGCGCTAAGTACTAAAATGAACAATGATAGGGCAGATGGCCATTGCTAGAGCTTTGATTGGATTTAACGATTTTGGACGTTTGGTGACCCCTACTTTTCTTTTCAGAAACAGATTTAATTTACAATTATCTCCACATTGTCCAACTAGTGAGACAATCTCAGACAGTGCAGAGTGTTATGCAAGACTGTAAGTACATTTTGAGTCATCTGCTGCCTGTATGTAACTTGTTAGTTTAAGGCCCAAAAATAACTTACAATTACTGTTTGTCAAGACGGTTTTAAATTTTACTGTGGTGTTTTACGTGGAATTTCGTTCATTCTAAATTCATTAATACGTTGAACTAGCAAACGTGATACTTTTAGTTTTTCAACGCCAACGTTTGTAACTTGATACTTTTGTTTTTCTCGCAAAGTTTGTAACATGATACCCTTGTTTTCTCAGAAACATACAAAGAAGATATGCTCGCTTTTTTCCTGAGAAAAATGAAATAATGTTATTTACTTATGAAAAAATTGGAAGAGGAATGATTTTGTTGCAATCAAGAGGCAAATTTTCATATCATTAATAAACAATTATTGAATTTATGGAGAGGTTGGAAAAAATCCGAGTCCCAGATGGGATTTGAACCCACGAGCGCATAAGTCTTTACAGTAAGGACACTCGAACCGTGAACACTTGACATTTTTCTGTACATTTTGTTTTTGACAATTAAGAAATAATGGTTCTTCTTATGATGTATAGTGTTACATGCTTCGCATTTTGTAAGTGTAAAAACATTAAATACTCTTATCAAAAGGTCGAGCCCGCATTCTATAGTCACTAAACAAATGTACAAACAAATATCAAGTGTTCACGGATCGAGTGTCCTCACTGTAATATACGATAAACAATTACTAATTTAATTATCAAATAGTCACGTCGTGTCTCGGAATAGCACGATCTTATTAGGTTGCCACCGATGGTGTTAACAGTAAGCCAGTTCAAACTACACAACGATATCGATTTATACAACCGAGAAGCGTTTCAACTTGACCGATATCCTACATAGGTGAATGCGCCCCCTCAAAGACTGACTAAATTTATTTGCGGTTTCCGTGCATGAGTGCCACAGTGTCTACAGTAATATTTGATGCCGTTAACTCGGAAGTGTTGTCACAAAAGCGTTCTTTGCACTAAAAGGGGGAACTGATATTACCCGAAATATGACTGCTATTGGCCGTTAAGACGAGAGTGTGGTATCGCACGCGTGAATCTGAACTCGAAAACGGATTGTATCATGCTGACAATGCTAGAGCGCATGCGTCTTACATACTGTGTTCAACCGCAAGGAAAAGCACTTAACGTTTGTGTATAATTGTGTATGAAATGCATCGACCCAACATATAGTTAACACTAACGCTAATCAATCTGCGCATCTGCGCATGCGCTTCGTGTAAATCGCTTTTGTTCTTAAGAGAATAGTACCACAAGGATAACAAGAGAATATTGGAACCATATATAGTTTTCTGATGTTACGACAGAACTTATGTATGGTACGTTTTACGTAGCAATCAAAGGTACCTACCCCACCCGCTCAAAACAAGGCTAATTAATTAATTGAAATTAATTAATTAAACAAACATTAAAGTTTACACCTTATTGCCTTGGTGCCTTATTACCATAGTGCGTTAGCGGCGTCAACCCCCAAACCATCCCAATAGTGCACTCTGCACTAAAAATGAAGAAAAAATCAATGTGGGAAGTTGAAAAAAATTCAAGATTTCTGTCCACGGGACATGGAATCCCGTCATCTTACGGCTGCAAGGCGCGTGAAACTATGGCTGCTAAATGCGAACTTGTTCTTTGAGGAACTTCATCAGTTGACTAAATTCGCTTAATAGGTCCATTTAATCCATATTTGGCTGATAACACTTCTCTTCAAAGCTCTAATTGCAATATTTTGGGACTTGCAGTCACCGTGGTCTTCTTCTCTAACAAAGCCCGATTTACTCAGATTTAGGTGTTCTTCCGGGCATGTTCTCTCCAAAACGAAGTCGGTGACCCCCCAATTTTTTTACATTCCTGACATCACCAACTCGTCATCTTTCAATGGTAAAATTTTCAGAGAAAGATCAATGTTAGAAAAATTTCGCGCCAACGTCCTTAACACTCAGGTGGTGTGCGCACTACGACCGCAATGCATTATTTTGCCAGATTTCCAACATGGCGGAAGATTGTTGTGATGCGAGCGTTTGTTGCGGTTTATCTGCTCATCGTTTTCTCGGCTTTCGCCCACCTTTTCTATACAAAAATACTATATTTAGCAAGTATGAGAGTAGCCAAGTCACATTTTGGTACTGAAGTTCTTTCAGTTAGAGCTTGTCAAGGTAAATATGGCATTTCTTGAACAAGGAAAATCTCTCACATTTTTGTCTTTCTCTAGTAGGTAGAAACTTTTGGTTGCTCGCGGCTTTCAGGTACTGGTGCTGGGCCTAAAAGTATAATGAATCAAAAGCTCAGATATTTTGCTACACGGAAAACATAATGCACCAGTATGCACCAGCAGATTTTTGCCGTTTCCACTGATCAGAAATGTCCGTTTTTTACTGTTTACCGGCTGTGTTAATGAAGTCACACAGGTCGGGTTGAACACTTACACTTAACATTTTTCAACTCTCTTCGTAAATTTTATTTCTTCTCACGAGAGATTTGATTCTGTGTTCTTCTTGATCTAGGAAAACCCTATTTAAGATAGTACGTTCCCGCAAGTTTATTATCAGTTCACGTCAAAACTGGTTCAGTTTTACCACCTCGAAAGTGTAATTTGTTTGTACTGCAGTACTGATTCTGATGTCACAGTAAGCGATTGATCTTTAAGTACCCTATGGCCTTATGGTCATATCTTCTAAGGGTTACGAATGCAGATTTGGTACCTCTTAGGGTGTTCAGTGTCAAGAGGTCCACAGCAGTGGTATTTATGGTCACCTTTTAGAGTATTGAGCCAAAAAAAGAATGAGTGGAATAACAGAGTAATTGAAAGGCCACGTGTAAGAAAGTCCCCTAGATTTTTGGCCATTTTGAAAGGGTTATATTTAAAAAGCAAAAAAAAATTGGTGCAGAGCGTGGAAAAGCCTAGGTATGAGTTTAAACCTGGTTCACGCTACGACATAACAACATTGACATAACAACATAAAGAAAAGATAAATTTTTCTTTATCTCGTTATGTTTATGTTATTATGTTGCTACTATGTTGTTATGATGTGATGTTCACACTTGAGACATAAAACATTCAACATGAGATAATTTTTTGGTTTGCGTGACCTTTCTGTTATGTTGCAAGTGTGAACCAGACCTTAGCGCCACAGCGTTACGCAGCAGTTGCATGTACCGGGTTTCTCTGCACTAAGGTCATGAGAACAACAGGAGACAGGTAAACTATTCTTTCTTTTCATTTCTTTATTTACTCTCTTCCTATTCAACAAGATTGTGTGCTCCCTTCAATTTTTAATAAAATTAATTAGTAATTTCTTAGATTTACTGCAGCTAGATGTTGTCATTATTCAGTGCTTTATGATATCAAAGAAAAACATAGCTTGCACTGTTGCAAGACGGCACTTTGCACCTTGTATAAAGATATGATCCCTAAATTACCTCTAAGCGATATTGGGAACACCCCATAATCTGAAATATGGAAGAAATAGACAAGCTTGTTGAAATTGAACAGTAAACATTTTACCTATTTTCATCACTCGCAGGTCTTGCATCACCACCGCGATTTATTAAAAAACGAAAAGAGAACCCTTCGAATCGAGGGAAAAGACATAAGTTTTGTTCGCAGTGGTTAATGAAGCTGAAGAGTGGTTGGCTAGCGTACACTATTGTGATTATCGATCGTGTGATTCAGCTTACCCGTGTCGATCCGTTGGGACAACAAAACCGGCAAAGTTTTGCACTCTAAACACCAATTTCTGTGTAAACTGTTAATTTTGTGAGGCCAAGAACATGTTAAGATTAGGATTTCCATCGAAAGACTGCAAAAGAAGCGGCACTTTGGCTGAAAAGTAGTCATTTCAGTGCCCCAAAGAGATCTTCACACGATGCCGATCGCAACATGACCTGAAACGAAACTAATACCAGCGTGCATCGCGGTCGTAGCACGCACACCACCTGGTTAACACTAATGGTCACACTAATGCTAATCAATCTGCGCATGCGCTTCGAACAAATTGCTTTTGCTCCTAAGAGCGACTTTCTGTAAAAGTCACCTATAGAACCCGATGGGCTCCTGCCTATACCTATGCAAGATAGAAAAAAATCGATTTTCTGAAAATTTGTCAGGAAGAAGGTTTTTACTAACTTGTTTCAAAACTGTAACTTTGAGGTTGTTTGGATTTTTATTTTCTTCTCCAGACGGCCGTTTGTATTTTGCCCCCTGAAGATCCAAACTCGCCCCTGAAATTACACTTTTTGCGAAGGCTAGCAAGCCAAAATATTGTACGTAGCTGGGAAAGCTAACCCATATTATTCAAATATAATGTTTTAGTACTCATTTCGTGTTGTCAGATCCACGTGTAATATGAACCTGAATTTTTAATAAATTTTCAAAATTATACGCTATGGCGATGTCGCGTCACTTCCAAATTTAGGTCAAATTCGTGGACCAAAAAGTCAATCTGGTACATGGATTTACCTCCCAAAACTATTTTTCTGAACGAAAGTACCACTTCATCTTACTTTTTATCGCAAATCTAGCTTGGGTAAATAAAACGCAAAAATTTGACAGCGTCTTGTAATCGCTTGACATTTTGACCTTTCACGCCGCGATTATCATCTCGAACATCGAGCCTGAATTGTTCGCCCGTGGGTCTTTCTCCGGTGAAATAGTTGTTTTAAGTCTCCAGATATCAGTTGTTGTAATTTAAAGACAGTTTCTAGCCGCAAGCGAGTATATTTAGCGGGTATGTTTTGAATAATTAATTGCACATTTGGCGGTTGGCGAACACAGATAATGCACGTAACAAAATGTCAGTTAATAAATCGGTATCGAGAAACATCCTTAGGAAAACTACAATAATTAATAGTTGAATAAACACTTGGAGTTGTCTCTTACCTTAATTTCCATTATCTTGGTAAGGAAGGGTAACATTGCTGCGGCTTCATAGCTTGTTCCAAACACTCCCAGCGGTTGCTAGGCTACAAATAAAACCACTGACACAGGATTCCCAAGGTCGTTACTTAGAGCGTCCTTGTTTATTTATCCTGATTGTTACTTTTTGTTTGGTTGTCTGCTTTTTTTTTGTTATTGATTGTTTTGTTGCGGTTTTTTCTATAAGCTTTATTTTATTTATGCCACTTTCCTTACCCACTCATCTCTGCTTACCGCATGTCAACGAGGTCATTGTCTCGGGATAACAGGTGCGCGCTTCCTGATATCGAATTTCGCAGAATTGCAGTGCACGTGCTTTGAATTCTTGGCTTGCACGTGACGTCATCATTTTCTAAAATCCAAAACTAAATAGCCACCAAAGTTTTTATCCTCATCAGGCATTAGAATGGGTAAATTGACATTTGTTTACAACGTTTCAGCTCAGTAGCTTGCTTCGTCTGGAAACCAACGCATTTTGAATTTCAGAGCTATGGCGGTGCGTGACATAAAGCTACGAGCGCGTTTGTTGAAAAATATCTTCTTATGTCCTAATTTTCAGCCTATTCAGAGGTTAAAGTATTAGGAAAAGTGCTTATGTACATGCCTTTTTGTTCAGTGCAGATAATAAGTCGCCCAGATAGCCAAAGTAAGTTCCAGATGATTACACTATTTTCCAGCCGCCATGTTGGGGTTCCACGGAGGTACACCAACATGGCGGCTCCATACTGGGCTCTGTAAATTTGTGCAGAATATTTCGACGAATATCTCAGGTTTAGGAAAACGCACAGACTTAAAACTTGGACAAGGTTCATCTTTACCAGTCTCCTATAGCATCCCAATTTCCTGACTTCATCCACTTAATGGTTTTCGATTTATTTTTATATTGCGTGACAGTGCAAGCCAAGAATTAACCCTGAGCTGTCTTGTTTTAGCGCGAACAATATTTTCTTGTAAAAAGGCGTTGTATCCTTTGCCCTTTCAAACTTACGTCTGATTTGGTTTTTCTTGTACATAACACATATAACTGGAGAATCCTGCGTTTACATTTAAGTTAGCCGGAGATTGTAATTTAATGGCTTCGTG
>JAHPZR010024206.1:12500-21733 GCA_019787425.1 Platygyra sinensis | reverse complement strand
GAGTCATTATGTGGGCAGGCGAACCTAGGAATTCCTTAGATTTTTGTAAGTTAAGGGAGCTCTTCTATTTCAGAGGATTATCTTATCAAGTTCTAAAGTTTGCCTGAAAGCTAACGGAAATGCCATTAACATCTCGAAGTTTTTCGACCTTGACCTTCGAGTTCCTCGTACTTCAGAAACTAGTTTGAAACGCGTTATTCTGCGTTGTAATAAATGAATTATAAGCTTCTGTAATCACATTCAGTGGCTAATTTTGTCGCACAGACAATTTTTGCCGGACCGCTACTTCTAAACCACATTTTTCAACTTGGGATTGACCTTTTGTGTGAAATTTTGTCATAAAATGGAAGCAATCAATCCTTCATCTGACATCCTCCTTTTGTTCTCTTTTCAGCAAGCAAACGGACTCCCAAGTAGCTTGCAGGTTGAGCCGGCGCGCGGCGTTGAGTGGCCAAAATGGACTTGCAAGTATACGTTCACGCAAGTCCTAAAAATAACCCACTTTAAGGCTAAGCGTTCGCATTCCGTTGCTTTCAGTTCCTTTATGGGGCAGTATAGGAGCATCTCTAAAATACTTAAAATAAAGTCGGTAACAGTCGCTTGTATTTCTGTTACGTATTTTCAGTAATGTGTTCCTGTGTAATATGTTTTTGTTCTCCGCAATTACCTTAACTGGTGGTAAGCAGCTCGAAAAACAATCACTACTCGGTTTTCACCACAATTTTATTTAATTCTTTCGAGTAGCCATCCCGGGGGGGGGGGGGGGGGGGGGTACTTGACCAATGTTTGAGTACAGGGGTGCCGCCGAGGGTTTGAAATCCTGACCCTGTTTAGGACAAAAATACGCTGAAAACCCTACACTGTGTAGGACAACAACCTCCATTTTAAGACCCTGTTTAGGACAAGCGACAAAATGCACACTCGCTGGTTTTACAGGAATTTACACTGTTTAATAAGTCATTCAAATTAAAGAAATCATGCTCGACGCGTCTAAAACCACGGTTGTTGCGTCTCTACACTTGAACTAAACAAAAAGCCGTCAAGCATTAAGCTCTAAATTAGCGGGTCAAAAGTGTGGTCATTGCATCTATAGAAGGGCGATCTTTTTAATAGCAAATAAAAGAGGAATGATTTCTTCAACTTTTTTTTATAATGAATAAGAGGAACTTATTTTTGAGGTTAATTTTATTTTGATTAAAGCACTAATGGAACTTTTACAGAGAAAAATATCCCTACACGATATATATACCAGCGGGATCCCTCATGTCTGCACGACACAGTAACATCTCTCTTTCATCGCGTTATCCAAGACAAAGAAACTAGACCTACCATATGTCGGTTTACTCAGTTGATATTGCGCAAATCAGGAAAAAAATGCGCCGCTTTTCTGTCGCTCGATCGTACGCTCTTTCAACTTCTCGCAGGCTCCGGATCGCAGGCCAAGAAAAGAAAGAGACTGCTCGCAGACTGGGTTAAAGTCTCTCGGGCTCGTAATACCATACCCTGTTTAGGACAGAAGCAAGTCGAATTGTATACCCTGTTTAGGACAGCGAGGCCAAAAAACCATACCCTATCCAGCGGCACGTCCCCGTATAGCCCAAATAAGGGAGTACCCCCCCCCCCCCCCCCCGGGGTAGCCATATGCAACGTTTACTTTCTTTTCACATTAGTACTGATGTAAATCAAGATTGTAAATAGCGCGCATTAAAAGTTGATCGATTTATTGATTGATTTGAAAAAACTCCTCAGGTATTTTCTGTATTTCATTGGCTAATAGGTTGTGATAACAACTAATAGGCTTAACTTAGGTTGGGAGAAAAGCTATTGAGCTGAAAAGTTGCTGATATAAACCCACTTTTACGCCTGATGAGGATAAAGACTTTGTTGGCTCTTTAGTTATAGTTCTTAGAAAATGATGACGTCACGTGAAAAATTAACATAGACTCAAAGGTCGTCACTGTTTTGAAATAGAAAAGTTCTAATCCGCTTACGTGTCAGACACACTTCTTGCCAAAAAAATGAAAGAATAATATTGCGATATTTCAGTTACTGCGAGGGTCACCAACAGGGATGGAGACCATCCAGATTTTCGTCATCTCAAGGTGACAAGTCATTTTGCTTCGTTTTACATGAGTAAAGTAATACGTACTCAGCTACTGTATGCCGAACTTTATTATGTCAAGCCTCTTGTCAACTTCAGCGATGTATGAGGCGAGGTCCTTGAATTAAGTTGACATCCGCCATCTTTTATCCCGCTTGAACCTTTGATTACCACTGACGACAGGAAACGGCGACTTTATGAGCTTTCACGCAAAATAATAATCTATTAACGTCCAGCGGGGTAAATCGTAGCATCACCGTCTTCGAGGCCTTATAAAGCCTTTAGTCTTGGCGACATTATTCCCCGAGTGCCATTGTGCGAAATGAACTGAACAGGAAACAACTTTTTTTATAAGGAGTAGTACCATGTGAAGAAAAATACAAAATAAAGAGGATATTAACCTGCGAGTAGCCTTTTTTCATTCTCGTTTGGAGTTTTTGGCGAACAGCAAAGAAGCGAATCAACAAAAAGCGAATTAACAAAAACCCAAACTCCTTGTTAGTCTCTAGTTCGTACCATGGTTTACTAATAACGGTTAGCGTTATTCTCTCTTAGCACACAACAATGTTGAAATATTCAGTTTCGATTCTGGAACATTTTCGTCTGTTTTGTCTGAAATGGAACCGTGACTGTAGTAACGTGTGACGAATTTTCATAACCTTGCTTGAGAGTAAATTTTGGGATGTTTTTAATTGACAATGCAAGAATGTTCGATATCTGACTGTTTCCAGCCACAAATTATTTATCTCGCTACAACATAGAGTTTACTTATAACGCATATATCTATAAAGTGCAGACTTATAGCTGTTTGATCCTCGATGCTTCCAAGTTCAACTGACGTCTCTGCGAAAGCATTGAGGCCAATTCTCAAGAGTCCGTGAGGTACATCCATTTTCGCTGTCGGAGTCTGTTCAAACGTTCAACAGGTTCACTCGGACGGCTTGAGACTGAAATTTCACGGTCTTGTAGTGGATTATTCTTCAACACATTTGAACGGTGCTTTTGTATTTTAATGCCACGGCAGGTGATGATAAAGTTGGTTTCCTGGTTGGATTTGCATTTTCAAAACATATCGACAAAAAGTTCCCATTTCTCACTCATTTTAGTGTTGGGTTTGTATTAGTATGTTTTTAAATTTGTGCGCCTGTCAGATTGAAGGTTGTTACAAGATGAGCTCTTAACTGTGAAAAGGTGTGAGTAGATGAGTACGGATGACATACAAGTTAAGCTGTGACGTTGGGCATATGAATGGCCCTTTTCACGGTTAGTTTTTATCATTTGCATTACAATGTAATCCAACGTGGATGCCAGGCAATTTAGGGCTAAAACTACAAAATTGCCCGAAATTGCCTCACATACCTAGATTTTACTGTAATGTAAATGAGCAAAGTTAACCGTGAAAAGGGCTATTACCCGGTGAATCTCCCCGGCTACGTTATTGTTTAAATTTTGCATTGTTATAGTACGACTTACGTAGCGAATGTATCACGGTTGATACAAACATTAAAGAAGCTTGTAAAACGTACTAATTTGGGTGATATCTAGCCTGCACGCAGGCGGTTGGATGGTCGAAAAAAAAACCGGAATACGTAATGAGGCCGCCATCTTGAATTCGCGCGGCCAGGTCTGGGCCGGGTAGAGAGTTGACAAAGTGAGCGAGGGGAGGGGCGCGGGGAGAGGGGTTTTTCTCTTCCCTCCCCCTCCCTCGATTTTTGCGCCCGCCCGCTAGTACCCGGGAGCGCGCGCCTCAAAAATCCAAGATGGCGCTCTATTACCGAACGGAACGGGTTTTCCGCGATGAAACCCCCAGTAACCGCCTGCAAGCAGGCTAGGTGATATCTTTTAGCTGTTTAGATATAACTTTTCATGAGAAAATGACTTTCAAAAACTGTAAAATTTGTAGGTGGCAAAAGCGCTGATTAACATATGCCATTTTCAGTTGGAAAATTAATGGTGCCCGGCGTTCTCTTTCAACATTTAGAGCCAGTTTTGTTTGTAGCTTTATGAGAATCTAAAGCGCTACGCTATGGGAAATTATTGTAAACAATGATTCACCTTATAGACGCATCGTGATCATTTGTTTTTTCCAGGCACGTAAATGTAAGGTCAAACTTGTTTCGATGTGTTTCCTGTGGACTTTGTGTTGCGATGACGTCTGAGTTAGTCCAATTCAGTTTTGCACATGCACCTCCGGTCCACGTGCTGAACCTGAATGTTTTCCAAGGTCATCATTTCTGTTCAAGTATTCAGATCAATTTTCAGAAAAGGAAATCTGTGCTTGTTATTTAGATGATCATTACAGAAGTCGATACCTTAAAGCATCTGGATCTCCACATATTTTTGCTCAGAAAAGAGGGGTTTTAGAATCTTCAGCCGAAGATAGCTGAAGGGAGTCTAACAGCCCTAAAAATGGAAACAACCGATAAAGTTCGTCTGATCGCCTTCGTGTACTACGTTTAAAAGTGCCATATTTTGCCTAATTAATTTTAATTTTGGACTCTCATATCTCTCGAAATGGTTTATTTTCTTATTTTATGCCCCTGATCGAGCCTCGAAGCCAAATCAATCACTAAAACCAATAAACTAAAACATTTTTTTTTACATAATGCCATCCCCTTTTTTTTTCGTTTACTGTCGAATACGTCTTCTGATTTTGGGTCGGTCGGTCGGAAAAGAAAAAAAAAAGGCCGAAAAAAAAGGAGAAGAAGTCTGGAACTAGGAGACCCAGTACCTCAGCATAGTGTCTGCGGAGCCTGGAAACGACAAGACGAGGTTACAAAGTCGACATCACGACAATGGAGGAAGAAAAGATCGACGTCGTAATTAAGGTCATGCCACTAAAATAGAGCCTGCACTGAGATTCTTGCCAAACTTTGCCTGTTGATTGTGTATATTTTAGAAACTTAAATTTTTAAATAAAAAGGAGGGGTCCCCATCCCATGCCCAGGTTCGTTTAGGAGCAACAGCAATAAAGCCTGAAGTGCCCTCCATAAACACGAGTGAAGCGACAAAATGGTCGAGTGACCGAACAGAAAACGGCAAAAGTATAAATGTCACGAACCGTAGAATTCGTGTATTTTACAAAATATTATTGTCGCGATCGCCTTGACAGGCAAGAAATCCGGTAGACGCTGAAACAGCAGAGATTTGCAAAGCCAGTCAGTAGAACGGCAACAATATCTTTGCCTTTCGGTGAATATTCAAAACATTTCACTTGAAGTGGCTTTAACTGAACAAAACTACGCAAAGTTTCAACGCTTAAATGCAGATCCAAGTCGAAAAGCACAGACAGTGTCTCCGTAATCTCGATTTTGGCACTTTTGATTATGCAAACTCGCTAATTTATTACACCCAGGATTTCCGGGTGTAAGGTGGGCACGTGACCAGCCGATGCCAGGGCCTTTTCCCGCCCCACCCTCAAGCCAGGGAAAAGGCCCTGGGAACGAGGTTGCTCTTTTATACCCCATACAGCGTTCGTTCAGGTCATGGTGGTCCTTGAAAGTTATGGAAAATTAAAATTCTGTTTGATAGGTTATTTACTGCGGATCACAAGGCAAGGACAATGAAAGATAGAGACACTAATTAAGCAGCGTAAACGGCACGCATTTTGGTGAGCCCCAGAGTTTGTCTGCTGAACTGTTCAAGGCTAAAAAATGCTCTAAAACAAGTCTAGGGTTTGAATTTTTGAAACTGACAGCTAATCCTAACGTCTTGGAAAACTTGAAAAGGTCATGGAAAAAGGCATGAGAAGTCATAGAATTTAAACAACTCAAAAGAGTACGAACCCTGCCTTAAATCCTTATAATAGCACCATGATTGTAGTCACAATTGCTTACTAGATCCACGTTTCCGACGATCGTTTCTTTTTCTACACTGAGAATTGGTCCATAGTTATTTTAAATAGAAAATGTTTTTACTCAATTAAAAAAAAAAAAGAAAAAATTGATAGGTCACTGAACTCCTTTTCGAGAACATGACGATTTACCTCTATGCTGAGGTCCAACCGTAAACAAAAAGCCGCCATTTTTTTACTGTGCGCGCGATGATCTCGCCAGAAATTATGCGCAGCACTGTCAGCACAAAACATCGTCTGTATTTTAGATTAAAGTGACGATTTCTTGAGATTTTGTCGTTGTTGAAGTCTTACTAAGAAATCAGTCACAACATACGTGTGGCTTTACAATCGATGACACTGACTAAGCTAAGCTGATAAACCAGTCAAATATGTCATTGCCTTCTTCATAACTTTTTTTTTTTTTGAAAACGCGAAAATCTGGGTCAGTCGGACGACGGTAAACAGAGAAAAAAAAAGGGGATGGCCTAAACACCTGTGAAATACCAAGATTTCTCCTTTTAATAAAAAATCATATCTTCATCGCACGCAGTGAAGATACTATTTTTTATCTTTGACATGTTAGGATATTGGTGTTGCCATAGTTACTAAAATGATCCCCATTGCTATGGTTACATAATCCCTTAAAAAGTACCTACATATGTTGCTGTATGATCGAAACATCATCGGTGCCTCCTCGGAAATATTCGGTAATCTTCGGTAATCTTCGGAAAATGTCCGAAAAATGTTCGGAAACGTTCGCCTTACCTCCGGACCAATTTTTGGAAAAGCTTCGGAAATCTTTGGAAAGTGGTCGGAAAATCGTCAAAGACGTCGTTATTAGTATGTTTATGTAATAAACAGAAGATTACATGCCCGCTTGTGGATATGAATTTTATCTTCTCGTGTTCAACTCGACATCTCACTCGTTCGCTGCGCTCACTCGTCACTGAGATATCGAGTTGAACACTCGAAAATAAAATTTCTATCCACGCGCGGTCATGTATTATGCTATATTTACAATCATTTTTAGCGGTTTTCATTTGAGTGTCAAAAAGTAATTGGTTTTGCAATTTCTACGCTACATGATTGGCTTAAAAAATTCGCGCCACTTTTTCATCTAATCAGAAGTACAACCAAAACCAATAGTGACACGTTCGCATGCATTTTCCCGAGCTTTGCGTCAGCTACCTGTAATTGACCATTTTACAGTTGTATGCTTAGTTACCTGGCCATGAATGCAAGTGAGGCAGGAGGTGACCTTGCTTTGATACAGACCTCTCTGCTTTTCTCATGTAAATGTCAACTAGTTAGCATAAGAACAACTTGATTTGCATGATAAAAGCAGTGAGGTCTTTATCAAAACAAAGTCAACCCCAGCCTCGCTGCCATTCAGAGGCCCGCTCACTAAGCCAACAACTGTAAAATGGTCTATTCGAGTTTTGATTGGTTTTCTGTATTGTTTGTGTTCTTTGTGATTGGCTAGAGTAATTACTTTGGTTTTGGTTTTACGACACTCACTTGAAAACCGCTCTATACAAGCTGTAAAACCAAAACCTTAAGGCGGGGGTACACCCGAATTTCAGTGAAGTTTTTGTAAGTTTAAAGAGAGGTTGAAAGGGGAAAAAAGGGTTTTGGAACATGGAGTGTATCTACCTATTTTTAACTTCAAACTCTAACTTTAAAACAACACCAAATCTTCCAAATTTCCTATTTCCATAAATTTTACTAATCCTTTGAGAAAAACGATTTATCTCCAAATATACCTAAAAATCACCAAAAAATTTACAAAACGACCCAAAACATAGATATGTGAAATGAGCATAGAGATTCTTGATTGCTTAAAACGTAAACGAGATATTTGCATTAAAAACATAAAACCCAGCCAAAATACGGTTTCCGGGTGTACCCCCGCCTTAATAAAAAGTGGCGAATACCATAAACTGACCGACCTCAGGAATGACCACATCTTCCGCCAAATGCCAAAATACCAGGTGTAGTCAACCGATAAACCGATAATCGATATTTATCAATCGACTGCCGATAGCAATCGATGAAAAAAGTTATGAGTTATTGATTGCCGAAAGTAATCGATAGCGATTGATTCATCGATAGCCTAACTCCTTCCTTCAGGTCAAAAGTAGTGTACAGAGCAAACTGCTGGTTTTGCAATGATTTCTACATAGGGAAAACGAAACGCCGATTACGTGACATAAAAACAGAACATTTTAAAGCCCTAACTCCAAATTGTCACGAATCTGCAATTGCTGATCATGTTTTCTTAACCAGCCAGAGAATTAAGTGGGATCATTTTGAAATATTAGCAACTGGTCGATCAGACATGCATTGCTGAACATTAAAGAGTCTCTGTTGATCCGTGATCTAAAGCCAGCCTTAAATAAAAACGTTGGCAGTGAGAAACTTCATCTCTATTATTAGCATATTCTTGTCGTTTTATGCCAATCAATTTCGTTAGTTCCCAGTCCGTACAGTTGTATTTTTGAATTTAAATTTATCTGTAACTGAATAATAATCACTTCTGATGATGTATGTTATACGAAACATTAAGTTTATAAAAGTTACGCAGTTCAAGCAAATGTTTGTAACCGCTGTTTGCGTTTTATTCCTATTCATCGATTTGTATCGATTTTTGACGGTTATTATCGGAATAATTATTTTTGTTCTTTTATGATTAAATTCGATACCAAATTTGTGTATGATAGTTTAACCGACGGAATTTTCATCGCCTGGGAATTTTTTATAATCACTGACAAAATAAAAAGAACGGAAACAACTGGCAGAAACATTTTGGGCTTTACATCTTTCTTTGCTAGTTTACGACACCGGAAGTGGCTCAGCCCAGAGTAGCTGCGTAAAACCTTATAAAAATCATATGGTCCAAAATTCGCTCTACTTTGTCAATCCTTCCCCAGACTTTCAATTAGTTTACTATTAAAAGAACGCGGCTAAACTAATGAAAACTACATTAAGTCCATACGTATGTTATCTTGGATCTTTTTTGGCTGAAAAAGTTTTACTGAGAACCACCACAAAAGCGTCGGTCGATTATTTATGGCACCTTGCCCTGTGAACTTTGATTGTATCACCATGGCGATAGAAATGGTTGGCAAAAACAACAAAAAAATAAAACTAAAAAAAAAATGAAAATAAAATCGAAAGAATAAACGGATGTGCGAAGGAGATTCAGAGCCACCTTAAATTTTCGAAAATTTAAGGTGGCTCTGAATCCCCTTCGCAGAATTTTTTTAAACTTTACAAAAAGTTGCATCTTATTATGCT
>JAHPZR010024206.1:0-7500 GCA_019787425.1 Platygyra sinensis | reverse complement strand
TCCTGTAAAAATACTACATCCGATTTTTGCTGATGCAGCCATCGAAATACCTGACGTCGTTTGATCGTCTCGTTTAACCCTCGAACATTCAAGGATAAAACACTGAAAGCCATATATGCATATAAAGTGAAATGAAACGCAATTTCCAGTCAACAGATTTCATATTAGACAATTGCAACGATAAGCATCTAAATTTAGAGCTAGCGAGAGAAAACTTAAAGCAATCGAAAAATTAACAGAAACAAACTAATACAACATGCAACACAAAACATAAATACCTGCAGCAATTAGGGCGAATTCTCCTGTCAGAGATTCACGTTAGCCTTCCTACTGCACTACAGAGGCAGCCTTGTATCTCGTTCAGCTTCGTGTTGCACATCGAGCAGCCATGCTCGTGTTGCTCGCCATCACTAAGGGCTTCGTCATCAGTCTGAGATCCTTGTGCTCGCATTCGTTTTTTTCTTCGGGATTCTCTTTTCTTTGCAATCTTCTCGTTCGATTGATCAGCCTCTTCATGGTTTGTTGCGTTATCCGCCTCCGTAGGCATCTTAATTTTTATCGAGAAAACGGAGCTTCAGAGAACACGTCCGCCATCTTTCCTGCCCTGTTATTGACATTTGATGAAGTTAATATTGGAATAATTTAGTCAACATAATGTATAATTTCACATGCGTTATAATGAAAAAGCCAAACTTTACTGTAGTTGCTTTAAACCTGCATTTGATTCAGTTTTTTGGACGACTGTGCTAATATAAAAATCCGGACTACGGAATAGCTTGATCCTCTCGCGTACGAACGAAGTGTCAGATTGCCAGGGCCAGGTGATCCGGGAGGTCCAGAAGGTCCCTGGGTACCTGGTGATCCATTAGATCCTTGAAGACCTTGGGTACCATTGTATCCTGGTGGTCCAGTAGGACCCTGAGTACCATTGTATCCTGTTGTTCTAGGAGGACCCTGTGCACCATTGTATCCTGGCGGTCCAGGAAGGCCCGCGTACCATTGCCTGATTTCATACGTTGGGGGCCTGGGTACGAGTCCGTCTATTATGGGATTAACAACGCAAGACCCCTATATTCAGAAAGAGCACACCGAGCTTTACAAAATTTTTAAGTTTCGTGTTAATTGGGCCAATATTGAACAAGATACGGCCATTCAAAAACTTCAAAATTTGCAAAGAAATGTATGGATTTCCGGACAAGTGTCCGGCAATCCATACATTTGTTACTAAATTTTGAAGTTTTTGAACGGCTGTATCTTGTTTGATTTTGGCCCAATTAACACGAAACTTGAGGATTTTGTAAAGGTCGGTGTGCTCTTTCAGAATATATGGGTCTTGTCTTGTTAATCCCATAATAGACGGACTCATACCCAGACCCTCACGGTATGAAATCGGGCAATTGTATCCTGGTGTTCCAGGAGGGCCCTGGGTAGCATTGTATCCTCGAGGGCCAGGAGGGCCCTGGGTACCATTGTATCCTGGTGGTCCAGGAGGACCCTGAGTACCATCGTATCCTGGAGGTCGAGGAGGGCCCTGGGCACCATTGCATCCTGGTGGTCCTTTGGGACCTGGAGTCTTAAGCCCCGTCCACACTAATCCGTTTTCAAACGAAAACGGAGCTGTTTTGCTCCGCTTTCCAAAAGATTTGCGTCCACACTTATCGTTTTCGTATCGTTTTCGCCCGTCCACACTACAACGCCGTATCCGTTTTGAAAACGCTTTTATACCTCAGTGCGCAACCTCAAATGAACTCGACGCATGCGCATTTCAATATATCGGTCCGCCAAAATTTGCGCCATTCTTGATACTTACGGTCGAGTGGTCTGGCGCCCGGTCGTGTCTATTTTGATGACGTCACCGTTTTCAGATAGCATCGTTTTCTCCGTCCACACTAGAAAACAGCGTTTTCAAAAAGCATCGTTTTTAAATCGCTCCACTCTGGAGAGCGTTTTCGAATAGCTCCGTTTTCGGTGATCGTTTTCGGCGTTGTAGTGTGGACGATAGCTGTATCCGTAGCAAAACAGCTTCGCTTTCGTTTGAAAACGGATTAGTGAGTACGGGGCCTTAGTAGCGTTGATAACCTGAATGGTACAAGAATATTTGGTGATGATACCAAAAAATTTGTTGCTTATAGTAGCCCGAGAGAGGCTACGGCCGCCCCTGACTATCACTAGCGAATCAATGATCATGTAGTCGATTATCCAGTTTGTAAAGCAAGCGATTGTGGAAATTAGTCAAACTCTCAAGCAAGCAAGGAGGCACTCCCCCCCCCCCCCCCCCTCCACCAAAAAAACAGCAGGAAGCTCACAAACAAACGAGCAAGCAAGTTCCACAGAATTCAAACGCTATCAAAAAAAAAAAAGAAAACAAGCAAGGAAACACTATGTTAAGGTAGCTTTTAGGAGAATTAAAACATGATGATGCAAAGGACCGCAAACGAAAATGCTGCCTGTGAACGCAGGATCTATAAAAGATCTGATCAGCCAAAATAGAAAGTAACAAACAATGATGCAAGGCTGATACTACGTGAAAAGCTTAACGGGGCAACGACATAATAAAGTCCAAACTGAAAGCCAACAGTTGCAACCGTGGACAGCTGTTTCGACCTTGTTGGGTCTCATCAGCACGGTGTAGCAAGCTATGAAGTATCAGCTGGTCGACTGACATCCATATACTCACTAAGATGGTGATGACCTCAGATGAAACTCAAATCCAAATCCCTGCCAATTGGCCAATGTCGGCATGCAAAACGCGTGACAAGGGACGATTGGAAAAATCCAGAATATCATGTCGTTGCCGCGATAAGGTAACTGCGGACAGACACAAACTGTCCCGCAGGAAAATCATGGCCAAACCACGTTAAAAATGAGCAACATATCGGATCTGAAAAGATCTACGGCCCCAAAAAATACTAGACAGTAAAACATGATGATGCAAAGGACCGCTGTCACCACAACACTCTGTGAAATTGACCACTGGATCACGTCTAGTAAAGCTGATTTACTGTTAAACACATGATGACACTTATTAAAACAAAACTCTAGACAGCAATTATATTTAAGAGACGCTGTTTTTGTGTTTAAATATAAAACGGATAGCGACCCAGATTGCCTGTAAGGCCAAGCTAGTTACTACGGGTCAAGCTTCCAGTCGCGTGAGACTCGCGGCAATTGCTAACATTTTTTGAAAACTCTTTTTATTCAGAACAACTCCTCGTCAGCAGTCATCCCAATACAGTCAGTCAGTTTATCGAAGAGCTTAGAAAAAGATCTTAAACTAAGTAAAAATTACAACGTTTTTAAACTTAAACTTAAGCAAATATTATTAGACATTTATTATTAATTTTCTCCCTTTTATGCATCGTTTTTATTTAGACATTTATTTACATTAGCTGATTTTTAACATATTTGTATTGATCAACGAAAAGCACCTCGTAAAAATTCTCAGCGATACTACACAACAAAACGTCTAATAAGAGATTTATTATCCAACCACGCCAAATTGGTATGTTCGCGCGAGCGAATTTCGTGGATATTTGTTTACAGGGAATGCGTGACAGGAGTATGCGAAGTGGAACGGAATTGGCGCGGGAAATCCAGCTAACTGATTGGTCAACAGCAGAAAACCTGTCTAACTGGTCCTCTGGAGTACAAATACCGCGTGATATTTGTACTCGTTTTGGGCGTTATTTGTACTCTGCGAAGTGCAGTTGGATAATAATTACGAATACCCTGGCTATAGAGCGCGCGAGTTAGGAAAGGAAACTTAGTTAATTTATCTTAATTAAAGTTTTCCCTGTAGAGATTTACCAGTATGAATACTGCTGAAATAGGCTTATTTTTGGGTTGTCAATTTTTGGATTAAGGCCGTCAACGTGGCAACATCTCATCTAATGACAGGCTTTTATTTGCTCATTTTGGTTTAAACTCCTTAATATCTACACTTTCCTTCGGTGAAATTTTTTATACTTTGCCACATCATGGAAATGACATTGCCCTTCTCAAGCATCTGAGCGGGCCGGATGCCTAAATCCTCGAATTTGATTGGCTTCTCACGCGCACGTGACCGGTCCAGCTTTTTACGATACGGCCCACGGGCCGGATTTTTTCCTGGTTGTAGCGATTTTGGCTCTTTAAACGATTAATGTTACAAAGTTCGTTGTAAACATTCTCACGCAGCGAAAAATATGCTACCAAAACATAATTGTTAAGGGAAATGGATTCCAGGATGAGAGCGGACACAGTGAAAGCGAATTTTATTATCCAGAAAAAGAAACTTTCAACTATAAATTGTTACGAAGTTGAACAAGACAGGCACTTAAACAACATTCAAGATTTTAACTATTTACTTCGCCCTGATAACACTAAGAAAAAGACAACTTACGATCTGAACATTTGGCGAAGATACTGTTCCACAGTTGGAGAGACAAGAGCCTTGGAAAAATTCCTGCCAAAGAGCTCAACATACTTCTGTGCAGGTTCAAGTTCATGGACGTCCGTAAAAGGGAGAAAATTAATAATAAATGTCTAATAATATTTGCTTAAGTTTAAGTTTAAAAACGTTGTAATTTTTACTTAGTTTAAGATCTTTTTCTAAGCTCTTCGATAAACTGACTGACTGTATTGGGATGACTGCTGACGAGGAGTTGTTCTGAATAAAAAGAGTTTTCAAAAAATGTTAGCAATTGCCGCGAGTCTCACGCGACTGGAAGCTTGACCCGTAGTAACTAGCTTGGCCTTACAGGCAATCTGGGTCGCTATCCGTTTTATATTTAAACACAAAAACAGCGTCTCTTAAATATAATTGCTGTCTAGAGTTTTGTTTTAATAAGTGTCATCATGTGTTTAACAGTAAATCAGCTTTACTAGACGTGATCCAGTGGTCAATTTCACAGAGTGTTGTGGTGACAGCGGTCCTTTGCATCATCATGTTTTACTGTCTAGTATTTTTTGGGGCCGTAGATCTTTTCAGATCCGATATGTTGCTCATTTTTAACGTGGTTTGGCCATGATTTTCCTGCGGGACAGTTTGTGTCTGTCCGCAGTTACCTTATCGCGGCAACGACATGATATTCTGGATTTTTCCAATCGTCCCTTGTCACGCGTTTTGCATGTGACATTGGCCAATTGGCAAGGATTTGGATTTGAGTTTCATCTGAGGTCATCACCATCTTAGTGAGTATATGGATGTCAGTCGACCAGCTGATACTTCATAGCTTGCTACACCGTGCTGATGAGACCCAACAAGGTCGAAACAGCTGTCCACGGTTGCAATTGTTGGCTTTCAGTTTGGACTTTATCATGTCGTTGCCCCGTTAAGCTTTTCACGTAGTATCAGCCTTGCATCATTGTTTGTTACTTTCTATTTTGGCTGATCAGATCTTTATAGATCCTGCGTTCACAGGCAGCATTTTCGTTTGCGGTCCTTTGCATCATCATGTTTTAATTCTCCTAAAAGCTACCTTAACATAGTGTTTCCTTGCTTGTTTTCTTTTTTTTTTTTGATAGCGTTTGAATTCTGTGGAACTTGCTTGCTCGTTTGTTTGTGAGCTTCCTGCTGTTTTTTTGGTGGAGGGGGGGGGGGGGGGGGAGTGCCTCCTTGCTTGCTTGAGAGTTTGACTAATTTCCACAATCGCTTGCTTTACAAACTGGATAATCGACTACATGATCATGATTCGCTAGTGATAGTCAGGGGCGGCCGTAGCCTCTCTCGGGCTACTATAAGCAACAAATTTTTTGGTATCATCACCAAATATTCTTGTACCATTCAGGTTATCAACGCTACTAAGGCCCCGTACTCACTAATCCGTTTTCAAACGAAAGCGAAGCTGTTTTGCTACGGATACAGCTATCGTCCACACTACAACGCCGAAAACGATCACCGAAAACGGAGCTATTCGAAAACGCTCTCCAGAGTGGAGCGATTTAAAAACGATGCTTTTTGAAAACGCTGTTTTCTAGTGTGGACGGAGAAAACGATGCTATCTGAAAACGGTGACGTCATCAAAATAGACACGACCGGGCGCCAGACCACTCGACCGTAAGTATCAAGAATGGCGCAAATTTGGCGGACCGATATATTGAAATGCGCATGCGTCGAGTTCATTTGAGGTTGCGCACTGAGGTATAAAAGCGTTTTCAAAACGGATACGGCGTTGTAGTGTGGACGGGCGAAAACGATACGAAAACGATAAGTGTGGACGCAAATCTTTTGAAAGCGGAGCAAAACAGCTCCGTTTTCGTTTGAAAACGGATTAGTGTGGACGGGGCTTAAGACTCCAGGTCCCAAAGGACCACCAGGATGCAATGGTGCCCAGGGCCCTCCTCGACCTCCAGGATACGATGGTACTCAGGGTCCTCCTGGACCACCAGGATACAATGGTACCCAGGGCCCTCCTGGCCCTCGAGGATACAATGCTACCCAGGGCCCTCCTGGAACACCAGGATACAATTGCCGGATTTCATACCGTGAGGGTCTGGGTATGAGTCCGTCTATTATGGGATTAACAACACAAGACCCATATATTCTGAAAGAGCACACCGACCTTTACAAAATCCTCAAGTTTCGTGTTAATTGGGCCAATATCAAACAAGATACAGCCGTTCAAAAACTTCAAAATTTAGTAACAAATGTATGGATTGCCGGACACTTGTCCGGAAATCCATACATTTCTTTGCAAATTTTGAAGTTTTTGAATGGCCGTATCTTGTTCAATATTGGCCCAATTAACACGAAACTTAAAGATTTTGTAAAGCTCGGTGTGCTCTTTCTGAATATAGGGGTCTTGCGTTGTTAATCCCATAATAGACGGACTCGTACCCAGGCCCCCAACGTATGAAATCAGGCAATGGTACGCGGGCCTTCCTGGACCGCCAGGATACAATGGTGCACAGGGTCCTCCTAGAACAACAGGATACAATGGTACTCAGGGTCCTACTGGACCACCAGGATACAATGGTACCCAAGGTCTTCAAGGATCTAATGGATCACCAGGTACCCAGGGACCTTCTGGACCTCCCGGATCACCTGGCCCTGGCAATCTGACACTTCGTTCGTACGCGAGAGGATCAAGCTATTCCGTAGTCCGGATTTTTATATTAGCACAGTCGTCCAAAAAAACTGAATCAAATGCAGGTTTAAAGCAACTACAGTAAAGTTTGGCTTTTTCATTATAACGCATGTGAAATTATACATTATGTTGACTAAATTATTCCAATATTAACTTCATCAAATGTCAATAACAGGGCAGGAAAGATGGCGGACGTGTTCTCTGAAGCTCCGTTTTCTCGATAAAAATTAAGATGCCTACGGAGGCGGATAACGCAACAAACCATGAAGAGGCTGATCAATCGAACGAGAAGATTGCAAAGAAAAGAGAATCCCGAAGAAAAAACGAATGCGAGCACAAGGATCTCAGACTGATGACGAAGCCCTTAGTGATGGCGAGCAACACGAGCATGGCTGCTCGATGTGCAACACGAAGCTGAACGAGATACAAGGCT
>JAHPZR010024202.1:0-10000 GCA_019787425.1 Platygyra sinensis | reverse complement strand
ATTGTTTCAAATTATTACACTTCAATGTTGTATCGTTTACAAATAATTTTTAAGAATCACCGAGAAAAAAATTTCCTTTAAGGAAAAACGTATAACGTTTGTTTTAACCAAATCAGGTGAATATCATGTTGTAGGGCTGTACGTGCGGTGCCTGACTGTAGTTTTTAGATCTGCTGCTTCTGAAAAGTTTGCAGTTTAATGCTAATAAACGCTAAATTTAAATTGCTAATGTCTGTCATGTTCAAAGGTCAAATCGAAGGTACATAGTTGAAAGAAGGAAAAAAAAAACAGACTGATAAAAAGATAGAAATACACCGGTAGAAAAATAATTATCTCGAGTAATATTATGCAAATATCACGGCATGTTGTCTGTTGACAGGAGTTTACATGAATGATTATGAACTCCTGTTACCGCAATGGAAGCAAGATTAGCGAAGGCGCTTCGCAGACGTTACTTTTCGTCATTTATTTTCGTGAGTCCTTTCTTGAGCTTCTAGGGTTCAGGCCTAAAAAATGCAGTGCTCCAAGAGGAAAATTTCAGGGCTCCAGGGCTCCACATCACCTGCTTTAGGGCTCCGGGCTCCCCTCTGGTCTACAATCTTGATAAGTAAAAATTCTTTTTTTAACGCTAAATCAAATACGCAAATAAAAAAGTCAGCAATTCCGATCAAGTTTTTGAACCCAAGCAGCCGGTCACATTATTTCCTATTAATTTCAAAGTGGATTAAATATTAAACTTGAATAGTGCACTGTAAAAGGTTGACACTAAGGTCATGGAGTGGATCAGATTTCTATGTTCCATGTGACAAACTCCAAAATCTCAGATGTCTCGCCTTGACATCTTTCCCCGAGGCAGGTATTCCCTTATTGCGTTCAACGAAGTGGAACGCAAGCCTAACTTTGTTGCGTGACTATAGAGAGTTAGTTGTCCTGTGTAAGTTGTAGTCTGGAAAACCCACATTCCTGTAAGGACACAAAAATGGCCACCCCGCTTAATTTTTGCAGGGGCATGTCACGGCAAAGTTATTAACCTTGGTCACGGCCAGTAAACTGGTACCATAAGTGAGACATGTGACGATACATGTGACGAACATGTGAGCACGTGAGCAGGCAATGTAGACTTTGGTCTTTCTTTCAATGTGCTCTCGATCTTAGCCTGCGAAAACAGCCGTCCTTCTTCGCTCCCGGCCCGAGTGGCGTTTCGCATGAAGGACGTCTGCGATTCACCGCCGAAAATTCCATACTGATGACGAAAATCTGTCCCGATCTGGTCATGAGCGCTGATTGGCTCGATCGGTAATAATGCATAATTAAGTCCGTAAATATGCGGGACAGTAAAAATACTCACCAAAACAAACCTGGCGTCTTGTAATTGTAGCGGTGGTTTGAGTAAATTGGGTTGATAAGCCTACAAGACCTCGGCGGTTCGTGACATTTCTAACATTTGCCGTTCTCTGTTCGGTTATTCGAACTTTTGTCGCTTCACTCGTGTTTATGAAGGGCACTTCATGCTGTGTTATAAGGAGGAATTTTAGGAAGAGTTGAGCCGTTAGACCGTGCCATGGCAAATTTTTAGAGGTCATAAGTCTACATGATTTCCGCTGTTATCTGCGTGGATTTAGACACCTCCGTAAACGTACAGTGATTAGAACTGTTTGAGAGTACAGAACTGACATATCGTACCTTTTTCTTCAGAGACGCCGTAGCTTTACTTTGAGAAAGCTATACACCAGCTTGTCTAGTGAAATTCTAATTTTTCTTTCAGTTATCTGATCGAGCTTATGTTTTTCAAGCTTGATGTAACGACATGATTCAATACAGTAAAAACCCGCGTATAAGAACCTAGAATTTTGGGGTTCAGGCTGAATGGTTTCTTATATTTTGGGGTAGTTTTTCCGAAGTCAGGCTGATTAGGTTCTTAGTAGGTTCTTATTTGTAGGAGTTGTCATAGTGATACCATTCAGAGAACTACTGTCATTTGTATTTTAAACAGCAAAAATGCCAAGCCTTGTTTTTTAAACAATAATAAATTAAGTATCATAGGCTACCATATTTACAGTTGTATTTGATAATCATGTAAATTTTAAACAGGAAAAAGACCTGTCTTGTTTGCTTAATTATCCCATGCTGTAAAGAACAAAACATTTTGGGCTATTTGAAGTTTCTTCATCTACATACTGGATTAAACAAATAATTTTCATGGTATATTTCTCGGAAATTTCACAATTTCTAACAATTAAAATCCAGTATTTTGGCTATAAAATAAGAGTGTTTTTATTTTTGTATAAGAACCTGTTTTTCTTTGCCAGGCTAAATAGGTTCTTATATATTTGGGTATTAAAATGCCCAATTTCAGCCTGTAGGTTCTTAAATCACTAGGTTCTTATACATGGGTTTTTACTGTATGCAACTGTTGACAAGCAAGTCTGTTGAATGTGTCTTTGTTCGGCTTAGACCATGGTTTCGATCCTCCATGTGGATCTCATCAGTTACCGGCATTTCTAAAATACTCTACGTCTGAAGTTGCTAGCGTAACTCGTACATTTGTGAGAATGTAAGACATTTGCGGCTTGGCACAAACTGCTTTCGTGACTGCAATTGATAATTTATTCAAAATTATAAAGTTCACGCTTACGTCATCAGTATGGAATTTTCGGCGGTGAATCGCAGACGTCCTTCACGCGAAACGCCACTCGGGCCGGGAGCGAAGAAGGACGGCTGTTTTCGCAGGCTATCTCGATCTCAGAGGTAGCCTGCGAACGCAGACGTATTTCCGGCTGTCAAGCGACAACCGGAAATACGTCTGCGTTCGCAGACTATTTGAGGCTGAGTACTATTATATTGAATAGTCCTTTCCAGTATGATGTTATTTAAAGTGCCTATGAAGTAAAAAATAATTGCTGCTCATTTGAAAGGTTTTTCAAAGTAAAGAAGAATGGCGTTTTCCTTTTCGGAATATCTTTTTATTTTTAGAGATATTTACGTTTTTGTGTTATGCAAATGAGGAGATTGATGACGTCATAGGTGGTTCCACTAAAACAGTACAACACTCAATCAAGAATATCTCCAGAAATATTGGAGCAGTGTTCTTCAAACTTGGCACCAGAAACGTACATCACAAAAGAAACAGAATGACACCTACTATGTTGTTGCCATGGCAACACTCTCGGCTCCAGTCTCCTTCTGTGAAAAACCAAATATCCCCAATTGTAATCTTTTAAAGTGGGACAGAGGGTCTAGCTCGGCACATAAATGGTTCCCATATTGCCTTAACTATCCCCACTAAGTTGTTGTGAGTGGATGGTCCTTGTTTAGGATAAAATCTGGAAATTTTAGTCTCAATTAAAACAGGACGAGCGGCATAACTGTTGTCATGGCAACAGCACGACAGGTGTCATTTGGCTTCTTTTGTGATGTACAGTCCTGATGCCAAGGTTGAAGAACACCGCTTTAATATTTCCAGAGATAGTCTATATTGAGTGCTGTACTGTATTAGTGAAACCACCTATGACGTCATCACTTTACTCACAAAAACGTAAATATCTCTAAAACGAAAAAAGATATTCTAAAAAGAAAAACGCCATTCTTCTATAATTTAAAAGGCCTTTCAAATAAGCAGCAATCATTTTTTACTTCATAGGCACTTTAAACGTTTGTTCGGGCTCACGAGGAGCTTGCTTATTTTATATCTTCATGAGCATTATCACCTAAAACAGCTGTAATTCCCGGGCTGTATTTGATTGCATTTGTTGATTTACTTCCAATTGCGACGGAAAAGGTCAGTCTTATCCGGTCGAATATTATTGGAATCGGTGGAAGAGTACTCTGAAGGAAAGACCCATAAGAGTGAACCTGAACCAGGGAACGGAAATGTAAATACTGTGTACTTTGTTAATCAGGCCAGGGGAAATACTCGAATCAGTCGCACGGAGTTTGTTTACGCGATGAACGAGCACACAACTGCAAATGTTTACTCAGTTATATTTGAGCTTCCTTCCTAGAATGTTCGTAAAAAATATACTTTTACAAATTAGCTTTTGCGCTTAAACATCACAAGTCAATGTAACAATATTTAGCACGAAATTTCAAAGCTGATGTAAATAGTTGGATCATGTTTACTATAGGTAGTGTCGGTCGACACTATCGGTCGATATATCGACCGACACCCGACCGATATGTCAACCAAGTGTCGACCGCTACTCGGCCGACATTTCGGCCGGGACTCGACCAGGTGTCGGTCGAGTATCGGTCGAGCATCGGCCGATATATCGACGGAAGTGTGTGTCGACCGATACGGTTTTAGTCTCGTCGACACTCGGCCGATACCTCATCGATACTTCACCGATAGCCTGCCGATACCTTACCGATACTCGGTCGATACTCGGCCGACCAAGTGTCTGTCGAGTCTCGGTCGATATGTCGGTCGTTAATTGCTCGACACTCCGCTGATGTTGTATCGATATCTTACTTTTAAGCGACGATATAAAAAAAGTTTTATCAAGTTTTATAGTTGGGGGAACTTGCGGCTTGCTAGAACAAATTATTATTATTATGAATATTATTATTACTTTATTGGCCATTATACGACTTTCCGACTATAGCAGGCAGGTTCCGCGCAGACGCGTCGCCGGGAAGAGTTTTCAAGTAAAAGACAAGACAAGTATAACATTGAAATCTTTATTATGTATATAGGCTATTTGCCCTTATTCAAAGAAGTACAACTAGTCTTATTTTTCAAGATAATCATTTTCACTGAATTACAAGGAAACCAAAACGTAAAGTATATCTACCTTTACAAATTTCTAACAAAATTATCCCCGTGTAAATGATAAACATATTCTAGCTGAATTCGACATCACATTTTTACATCACGGACGGTCAGTCTCTTCCGAAGTTTGTTCTCCCATATTAATTTTGTTTTAATCTTCCTCACTCTTTAACGTTTATTTTCAGTTTATTATTTTTAATATTATTATACTACTTATTATCCAGTGTTTTCTACTTTCACACCAGACGATTACGTCAACGCCTAAAGAGGGCGCGAGAAAGCGCACAAAACCTGTCCAGAGGCAATTTGATCTTACTGCTAGACGAAATATCAAACTTCTGGAAAATAAACAATTGAGATTGCATCCTTGCATCCGTTTTAATTTTTTTTCTCGTTTCCACGCGACCTAGTCGTAATTTTCGTCAGTGAACTCCCTGTTCCATTGGTTTCTTTTCATATGCCAGCTGTTTCTGCACTTTCTGCTTCTGATGTCACTGCTTGACGAGCCTTAGGTCCCCAGCGTGGGCAGTCGAAATGAAGTGAAAATTCTCGTTGTTGTACGGCAAAAGGACAGAGAAGGAAAAGGGAATTTGGATTTGCTTTTTCTTATATTTGAATAACTACTACCTGTTTTGCTGTAGCACCACAACGCTTTTACTGTACCACCACAACGCTACATCAAAGATAGCTCGCCGATCAACGATAGTCGACCGATAGCTCACCGATAGTCGACCGATAGCTCGCCGACAGTTCACCGATAGTTTACCGAAAGATTACCGACACTATCGGCCGATAAATAGACGCTCAGAAGAAAGATATCGGCCGAGTATCGGTTGAGTATCGGTCGGATATTGATGGAGTGTCGGTCGAGTATCGGCTGACATATCGACAGATACTGGACCGATACTCGACCGACACTCGGCTGATATTCGACCGATATGTCAACCGAGTGTCGACCGCTACGCGGCCGACATATCGACCGAGTGTCGACCGATAGTGCCGACCGAGTGCCGACCGATAATGTCGACCGACACTACCTATAGTAAACATGATCTTAAATAGTTTACCACCGTTTTCGTTGATACGCGACTTTCGAAAACAAAACACCGGCGGAAACGTTTCCAAAATTTCCGTCAATCATTAACAATTATCCTGCGAAATCGCGCGGAATATCGTCTGATACTTAGCCGACGAGGCCGTACGTCGGCTAAAATCAGACGATATTCCGCGAGATTGAGCAGGATAATTGTTTTATTATTCAACAAATTGATAACAAAATTGATTTCCAAGTTCGTAACATTGTTAAACCTTTCTGTCGACATTTTTTCACTTCACTTTTTCTTCCCACGTACGAAGCTACGTATATCGCCGGATATCTGTTACCTACGGATGACAGATATCGAGAGCATCATGACCATATTTGGATAGTGTTACAATTTGTTGAATAATGGACGTGTTTTCACGACGCCGGTTGTTTCGCTTAACATTCCTAAAGGTGTTATGTAAACAGACTAAGTTAAGCGACTTAAAAATGATAGGTGTTTTCACGAGCAAGATTACACTCACTTTGGTAATTTGAGGAGAGCACGCGCGCGAATAAATCGATTTGAATAATATGGCGGGAGACGGAGAAGATGGTCGCATGTACGTCCTTCTTCTTTTCATTACTGTGTTTATGCGGTTGGTTTTCATACGACGGAGGAGCCGATTTCAACAAAGGCTGCGATTGCTCACAATTAGAAGCAAAATGAGAAGAACGGAGGCGTGCTCTCTTCAGTTACGGAGGAAATTTCGTAGAAAGAAAATCGCTTGGGTTCTTGAAAGGCCACAGTTCTGGTTCGAGCTTAAAGCTGATTTCCAGTCCGTACTGCGCACTCTCGAGAGTTTGTTTACGTTTTTGTTTTGTTTCATGTAAGACGTCACGAAATGTGAACATTTTGCAACTACTTACATGAAGTAAATTCGAAGTTTAAAAACAACCGCCATTATGGATGCGAAGCGGTCAAAGCTTAATGCTTTGTTCTTTCTCATATCACTTGATGAAACAACTTTGCAGCTGTAAAACTCAATGAAACTGTTGGAAAAATAATTTGAAAGGCCTCAAAGATAAGGTATGTGGTTTTTAACGAATAACATCGATTCACATTCCATTGAGTGCGCCGTTATAATGTTTATAAACATGAGGGTACTGAGACTGCGCAGTACGGACTGGAAATCATCTTTAAGCCAATATGAAAATAATATCTGGCGAGAACATTTTCGTATTTCTAAGCAAACCTTTCGGTTTGTTTGTGATTTGGTTAGTCCACATCTAGCAAGACAAGATACAAACATGAGAAGAGCGATTCCAGTGGAGAAGCGAGTAGCTGTTGCTTTGTGGCGCCTCGCAACCGGAAATTCCTACCGGAGCACTGGACTTGTTTTTGGAGTTGGAAGATGCACTGCGATGAATCTAAAAGACGAATTTTGTTTAGCGCTTCTCAAGAGCGCTAACGATTTTATCAAGTTTCCAAAAGGAGAAGCTGAAACGAGAAGGGCAATTCAGGCATTCCAAGAGATCAGTTGTTTTCCCCAAGTGGTTGGTGCCATTGACGGATCACATATACCGATTATTGCGCCAAAGAACGACCCTAATGACTATTACAATAGGAAGCAGTTCCATAGTATTGTTCTACAAGGTGTAGCTGATGCAGACGGACGTTTTATACATGTGAGCACTGGTTATGCAGGAAGTATTCATGATGCAAGGGTTCTACGTATGAGTTCACTAGTCAACGAAGTGGAAAATAGGACGATACTAGTTTCTCCGTTATTCGTACTGGGACTGGCGAAGAAATGAGGCCCCTTCTGGTGGCTGATCCCGCGTACAAACTTACTAATTGGTGTATGAAGCCCTATCTCTGAAACAAGAGCAATCACTCCTATCAATGTAACTTTAATAAAGCACTAAGTAGGGCTAGAGTGGTTATCGAGCAGGCATTTGGAAAGTTGAAGGGAGATGGCGTTGTCTCCTAGTCAAACTCGACGAGTCGGTGGACAAGATACCTCTGACTATTATACCTGCTGTATTCTGCATAATATCTGCATTGAAGTTCGCGACGATGTCCGATGTGGACCCTGAGGATGATGATCCAGACGACCTTCCCCCACTCCCAGGTCACATGAATCGCGCAGGTTCCCCGCTAAGGAACAAGATCAAGGAAGCCTTTTTCAGTCACTAATGCATATGTACTCAGTTACTTCAAAAAATTAATTTTGACAAATGACATTTACAGTAATTTATTTTTGCTTGTTTTCAATTCAGATAATTTCATATCTTACATATGTCTCCTATAAGAAAAAAATCCGCATTGGTTTAAAATGATTGGAGTAATAATTAGTCATAATATCATGAGCTTTAATTAAAATTTAAAATATTCTGGCTACAAACGAAACACTATTAAAATCAAAGTTGTTGTCCTGGAATTGATGTAATATTTGTTCATATTGAAGAGTTTCACGTGCACTTTAATTTACTCTCCCTTAAAGATCTTTGCGACCTCTTTCACCATGGAGAACATCATTTGCTGACTTTTCATTTCCCTCTCCGCTTCCTTTTCAAGCCAGCTTTTCAAACACACTCGTGGTCGCGTTTTTGGCTCTCATTTACCACCGTTTTCGTTGATACGCGAGTTGGAAAACAAAACACCCGCGGAAACGTTTCCAAAATTTCCGTCAGTTTTGCGTGTTATCGACAGATCGGATCGAAATCCACCAATCACAGCCACTAGTGTGACCTTCAGACCTTCTTTACGTCAAGCTAGTGGGCTGTGATTGGTGGATTTCCGATCCGATCTGTCGATAACAGTATGATTGACGGAAATTTTGGAAACGTTTTCCGCGGTGTGTTTTGTTTTCGAAAGTCGCGAATCAACGAAAACGGTGGTAAGAAAGCAAAATATTCTGCGTTGCCACTAGAGATCCACTAGATTCCGTTTTCACTGGCCCTTTTAGCTGGAGGCTGGGTTGATGAACTAGCCTTCTTACCTTTTGGTTTCCATCGCTTCCACGTTTATTCTTGAAAAAAAAGTGACTCAGAAAATGCGAGGTCTTCATACCCGGATTCAGCAGATTTGGCTAATTTTGGGCCCTTTTGTTTAGAAGAGTTCGGCGTAGTAGCCAAGCTGATGCAAGCTTATACTTGTTTTATATATAATATGCCAGTGGGGCACCGCTGGAATTGATTGATGCATTACGACGAAGAGCTTGTCAACTGGTGCTCAGGTGACTTGTTTCAAGTTGTTTGCAGTCGGGGATGTTCTGCTCTTCTCCTTTCTCTTGCGGTATAGTGAAAAACATTTTTAAGACAGTGTAAGGAGTCATTTTTATTCTGTGAATTCTTTCGCTGAAAAGTGTACACTTCTTCGATGGAACTTTTTACTTTTATTCCCTGTATGGTTAGTGCGCCTCGACTCCGGATCGAGCAGTCTCGGTTCGAGCCTGGCTGGGGACATTGTGTTGTGTTCTAACTTCTTGGTAAAGACACTTTACTCTCATGGTGCCTCTCTCCGTCCAGATGTATGAATGGGTACTGGCGAATTACAATTGTAATACTGGACATAACTCTGTGATAGACTAGCATCCCATCCAGGGGGGAGAAGAAATATGGTAGTCGCTTATGCTACAGAAACCGGGATAAGCTCCGGTCTGGTGGGCCACTTGGAACGTAGACCTGACTCTGAGAGCGGCGGAAATCGAGCCTATCCTTTACCAGAACTCCCACTACAGTATACAATTATTTTATGGATTTCAGTTTTATGTATATGATGTCAACTTTCGCTTTGTGCTCTTCTTTAGATCTAGACGGCTAGAGGATCCTGCAGAAGAAGTTCGAGGACTTGCGGTTATTTCATTGGTATGTACATGAAGATATCATCAACTGCTGTAACAGGTTGTTATAACCCGTTCGTAAATAAGGAAGAACCAGTCAACAGGTGAACGTTAATTGTTTCATAGTTAGTTATGTCAAAAGAACAAGGCCTGGATTTTCGTGAAATTTCCATACTCGTCCTCTCCAATCAGTAAATAGCTTCCTGAGTAACATATTGAAATTATAATCAATTTTGAAGATATTGGTTGAAAACGTTTGAGATCGAGTATTCAAGTGCTTTGCTGGAGTCAGAAGATTAAGGTGATCTTCAGACTCCGAGACCATTGAGAATAAAATTTTTCTCTTGTTTTGCTATTGTTTCC
>JAHPZR010024201.1:40000-49774 GCA_019787425.1 Platygyra sinensis | reverse complement strand
TTTACAGCAAGTCGCTCTTTGAGTGTAATAATCGAAGAGAAATTGGCTTTCAAAAACTGCAAAATTTCTGGGTGGCAATAGCGCTAATGAGTTCATACATTCTTTGTAAAATTTGGGGTTTTTAAACCTGCGTCGCACAAAAAGTACTGAAAACATTGGGCCCAAATTCCTTGTACAGTTGATTATGCTGTACGCTTTCACCATTCAGAACTAATTTTTTTGTAGCTCCATCAGAAACTGTATCGCTTGTGCTGACGAGGCAACTATTGTAACAAAGATTCTCCTATTGGAACAAATCCTGATGCACCACAAATTTCTCACAACATAATTAAACGAACTTTTTGTGAATCAGTGAGGAGAATTGATAGTTTGATATTGGGTTAAAATGCTGCTCTTTGTTATGTTGTTCACTGTTCTTCAGGTAGTAAGGGTATTCGGCCTCATGGAGTGGATTGACACAAGAATTCTTCGAAGCCTAAGAGAGCGAGAGAAAGGCGAAGGGACGCTGGCAACGTAAGAGTTTGATTCACTGACATAACACTTATACAGTTTACATTGTACAGCGTTTCCTTCCTGCAGGCGAAAGGCAATTTTTGTCACCTGAGGTCATCTTCGTTTCCTTCAACCGTAGATTTACACTGATAAACAATACTTGGATTTCGTAAAATTTTTTGTTGATTTCTGCCCTAGTTTTCATTCTTTTTACGTCAGCTCTATTTGAAAAGGAGAGCTCTGGTGTATGAAACCCTCGTACCACGAGTACGAATTCTGGCTGAAATGTTTCACGGAGAAAATAAACATCGGGTTATAACGAATGTTTAATTTGTTTTTGTTATTTTCGAAATTTTTCCTTATAGTCTTTCTCTTTTTGGCTGTGGTTCTCTTATAGCGGGTTCCCGCACAAGAACATGCTGTTGGCATGTCCCCCCCCCCCCCCCTCTCTCTATCCTCAACTCTAATTCCACTGTGATTTATCACTTGCTGTTCTATTTCAGGGAAGCAGGAAAAACCCTTGCGTTTCTTGTCAGGTTAGTATTTTCTTATGTGCCCAGTTTCGAACAGGGTTAAAAAGAAACACTAAAAATGACTCATCATGTCGAGGTGTGTCTGAAATCGTGACCGGTCATAAAGTAGCCACTCTAATAAACAACTTACCTTTATCTGTTGTCTTAAGCTTCCCAAACTTCGTTTTAAACGCGCTTTCACTCTTTTGGCAAAAACAAATTACCTTATTTCGTTAAGCATTCTACGAAGATTTCCAAACCTCCTCTTGTCAACCTCGTTTCCAGGGCCTTTTCTCTGGCTAGGAAAAAAAGCCCTGGGAATGAGGTTTTCTTTTTGTATGTAAATATACCGAGATTCGTGACGTCATCAAGAAGTCAGTTCAAAGTTGCGTTTTGCCTCAGTGCTAAAAGAACTGTTTTTTTTTTCTGACTTATTTTCAGATGTCCCGGCAAAACCACGGCAGTTAAGTAATCTCACCTTGACCACGAGACGAACGCAGCAGCCCAGCCTTGACCAAGCAGAGAGCGGGCAACTGGTTAGGACATTGTGTTTAGTCTGAATGTTATTTAATGTAGAGTACTGTTTTGTAAACACTCAGAAGCAATTATATTTTCTTGCGATAATAAATTCGAACATATTTTTTTGCTAAAAACTAACGCCCAGGAGGGAGGGGGTGACTCTATTGTTTACGAGTATCTGTCAGAGACCGACTCATCACTGCCATTGTAACGTCACATAGCAACAAGTCGAAGCTTCGCTCGGCTCGCCCAGATTTGGCGTCGGGACTCCATTGAATTAAAAAAAAGAGGATAATACAAGCTATTATTGCGCTATTATTCACTAATTTGACATAAGTGTGCAATCTTTTTAGTGGATATTGTTGTGAGTACAACTGTTTGTTGTTTTGTGCGCGTTTTTCTGCCAAATTTTATTGAAAACAAATCGGGTCAAGTGGGGTTACCGCCATCTTGACTTCCGATCAAGTAATGGCCACCAAAAACGCCCGCCGTTTTCTCTTTAAGTTTTCAACAGAAGTACCTCATAATAGGAGGTTTTGTTCCTTTTTGATATAACTTTCTAGCAATTGTTAGTTTTTCTCAATGTGGTGAGCCATTCTGCTCATGCGAGGGTGTGCATGTCGGTTTGAATTCTCGCGTGTTAAACTTTGTTGGATTGGTGAAAGGTCAAGAGTGTCTATGTTTACCGGCTGTTAGCTGGTTGAATGCTTGTGTTTTTAAATTTTGTGGGGTAGATGACTGCCTGTGTGGCTCTAGCCTCCTACGCAGACGTTCTTAGGCTTGTCACGCGTTCCTCCCCACGTGGGGAGGGACGCGTGACAAGCCTAAGAACGTCTGCGTGGGAGGCTAGTGTGGCTCCGAAGGGGCTAAACTTCAGAATACCCGGCCACGATTGTGTGACATTAAATGCCTGCGTCGAAACAAGCGCGCTACAAATGAAAAGACTTCGTTCTATAATCCATGAGCCGAGACCCTGAGTTTTAATATTCATTTTTTTCCGCTGCGGGACTGCAGGAGCAATAGTTTTACTCATCTAAATTTCACTATTATTCGACTTCGGGACTGCGGGACTGCGGGAGCAAAAGTTCTACAACATTTAATATTCATTTTTTCCACTGCGGAACTGCGGGACTGCGGGAGCAATATAGTTTTACTCGTCTTACTTTCATAGCAATAGTTTTACTCGCCCAGTTACGTTCATCAACCCATAAAATACAACACCACTGCGGGACTATGGGAGCAAGCGTTCAATGTCACGCAGTCGTGGCCGGGTATTCTGAAGTCGCTCTGGAGCTTCTCCAAATGCCATTCCATTAACTTTGAAGGGATTGTTGAGACGAACCATAAGCAATGAAGGCTTAATTCTCAGCACAGAGCAAACTTAATATACCATGTACCAAACCTCATATTCTGGGATCAGGACATCACCGCATTTCTGCGTGGGCTCCGGGAAAACGTTGTCAATCCATTAAACTTTGTTGACGTCTCAGCCACTTGTTAGTATGTTTCTACTCAACATATGGGGCTTTCGAATAACTTATCCTACCGAAAATTATTGCAAAGAAGTCTTTCATATATTTTGAATCCTGGGTAACATTGAACAAAGTAATCGAATCATCAAAAAGTTAGAAATTTCCACATATCTTTCAGTTCACGAACCAAACAATTTGGCCGCCATATCGAAAATCACCCATGCATGACGTGACGTCACAATGGTAGTTATGACTAAACCACTGATTTGCCTGGAGACACCCCCTCCCTCCTGCTAACGCCTCTTTAGTGAATACTTGAGTACCTCACAGTTTTAAACCGGCTCTATTTCTTTCGTCCTGTCGCTAGCCTAAGAAGTTTCTTGTGCTTTCGAGAAACGAGCGATGTCCTGCAGCTGCTCTTACTAAGTCTTCAGTTTTTTTCCGATGCTTCCTGGAGAACGTAATGTTCGTAGAGATTAAAATGAGAAATTTCAAATTGTGAACTGGTAGTTGCGTAAGCGTACTGACCAGCAACTCATTGGGTTGAACAGAACAACGCGAGTTTTCGTTTTCTTTGCGTACGAGTACATCGCCGCCATGCTGAATAATCATTAACAAAATAATTCAAATTGCTCTAGTGCTCATGTCATCCAACATGGCCGTCAGGGTTTTTGTCATTTGAATCTCGTGTGAATGGTTGCAAACCACCTATTGGACATGTTATACTTTCTGTCCCCGACGCGTCCTCAGTCATTGACGGGGACTATATGTCACCAATCTTGTCCCAGAGCCCCCACGTATTCTGTGATCGGTGGCCGAAAGCGCGACGCTCTGGACAAAATCATAAAGCTGGGCTATAAAATTCTTCAGAGCGGAGAAAACGTAATAAGCATTCGCGAGTTTTGACTGTGCGCGCGCCAGGCCCCAAATTTTGAAAAACTGGCAGAAATTTCGTCGATCGTGGTTATGAACGTTGTATGCTTTCCCAATATTCCCGTTAAGCAGCAAAAATTTAACGTTGCTGCTAACCATATAGCAAAAAAATCCGGAAATTTCGGTTGAAAGTCAAATGAAACAGTATTTTTCCGGAAAATCCGTTCGAAAATTGTAGACTAACGGAATGACGGAAATTTCCTTACCATTTGGTAAATTTTTCAATTTCTAGTCTCTCGTCAGCCGATTAAACAACTATGAGAAATCAAATTGCAAATGGCAAACACCATTTCGTTTGGCTGATTTGCTGATTTGGAAAAACACTTCCCATTAATGAACAGTCATCTCAATCGGTTCATTCTGACAAATGTTAGGCTCCCCTAGTCTATTTTTTCGGCGGAATCAACTTTTTCGGACAAAAGTAACCTAAAGACGGTTTCCGAACCCCTTTTTCTCCCGCGGTACACAAGAAATTTCGGTGCTAAGACACATTTTATCCACAAACACTCTTTAAATATTGCATCCATATAAAAAACCCACTGAACATATTATCAAGTGACCCTCTCAGCAGGCAGGGGGAGACTGCTTGCTTTAGTGTAAATAAATCAACCGACCGACATCCTTGCGTTCTTCTTACAGTACGCCTTTCTTTCAAACCATCGCGAACCATTGCAGCTTGCATTATTACCTGACCCCGTAAGCAGGGCAAGGGATGTACAGAAATCTGCGCAGTACGTTTTTCCACTCTAAAGTAAAATGGGGTTCCGGTTTCATTGTGCGCATGCCTACAAGTTCAACAACGGTTTCTGAACATACTTAGCCAGAGTAGCCGCCGTAACTAATGCTTAGTCGGTCGGGCGTATTTAAAATATGAAATACGATATGGCACTATGGGTAAGAGTAGATGTGGGACACGAGTGTCTGCAAGGGTTAACCGATTACAATATTTATTGAGAGCTTACTACTGCTGAGTCAGTGACATTTAGGCTAACCCGGGCGCTATATAAGCTAACAGTAGGACCATCTCTCTATTTCTTCATTTCGTGTTTTAAACACGTCCTCCTGGGTCATCTTCCGATTCTCCCAAAGGTCTCGATTTCTTGGCGATAACCAAAAGCTAAGGATCTTGGCTTCTAGGAACGTGATTGGCTCGTCCCCAAAGAAAGATCACAAGCTGTTTTACATTGAACCTCTAGGCTCGTAGAGAATGGTAAAAGGACCGGTTACTGAAAGAAACAAAAAACACAAAGAAGAAAAGAGCTGAACTTAATTCGAAAATGATCGACATCAAATTTAATATCAACATCGTTCAGTATAAAATCTATCATACTAACATCGCAAGAAAAGTCAAAGTGTTCTTGAAAATATAATTTAAACTCTTCGAGCAGCCCAAAATCAGGAAATTTTGCCGGGAAATGGAAACGTGTTCTTCTAAGTGGGCGTATGATCTGTTTAGAAGCGTTTACGATGAACGATGGAAGGACCAGATTCATCGTATTCTTGCTTGGAAATCCACATCTGTTCGAAGGTGGACAGCGAGGCTAAGATGGATCCTCCGATCCATACAGAGTATTTACGCTCAGGAGGGGCAATGATCTTGACCTTCATTGTGGGTGGAGCCAGAGCAGTGATTTCTTTCTGCATTCTGTCAGCGATTCCTGGAAACATGGTGGAGCCACCAGACAACACTGTGTTGGCGTACAAGTCCTTACGGATGTCCACCTCGCACTTCTTGATTGAATAATATGTGATCTCGTGGATACCTGCAAGTTCCTTACCAAGGAAAGAGGGCTGGAACATGGCCTCGGGACACCTGAAGCGCTCGTTGCCAATGGTGATGAACTGACCGTCGGGAAGCTCGTAACTCTTTTCCAAGCTGGAGTTGGAAGCAGCAGTCTGCATTTCTTGCTCGAAGTCGAGAGCAACATAGCAAAGTTTTTCTTTGATGTCACGCACGATCTCACGCTCGGCTGTGGTGGTGAAGGAGTAGCCACGCTCGGTCAGAATCTTCACGAGGTAATCTGTCAAGTCCCTGCCGGTCAAGCGAAGACGAAGGATGGCATGGGGAAGAGCGCAACCTTCGCAGATGGGAACTGTGTGACTGACTCCGTCACCGCTGTCCATAACAATTCCTATCGTACGACCAGAGGCGTAGAGAGACAGCACAGCCTGGATTGCCACATACATGGCTGGCGAATTGAAAGTCTCGAACATGATCTGGTGAAAAGAGCACACATGTCCAATACTCTCAACCAGATTCCAGTTGACAAAACCTAGAGTCCGATGGAGTCTAGTCGAAAAATTAAATCGGAAGTACAGTCGAATCCATTTGAGTTAACGGAAGTGTATTTGAGTTAACGGAAGTCTAGTCATAAGATGAAACCGGAAGTGTTGATTCCCTGAGAGGAGAAGGGTTGGAAAGTATTCCGATGGAGTCCACTGGATCCACTGGAAACACAACGATTCCGATGGAATCTGCAGTAGTCTAGTCGAGCCATGAGTCAAAACAAACATACTGCACTTTTTCATTCTCTTCACTCTAGCATCAAGGTTATTAGTGGTTGCAACTTTACAATACTGAAAACGCCTGTTGTAGCTAGATGCATAGGTACTGAAAGGAACAGCTCCGATGACAAGCAAGTTGCTGAATTCGACCAAAATGTCCAAGGCATTTGGAAAGCTGTGTCTTCGGATGAAAGAAGAAATTCCAATGATACAGAGTCCCTGTTAAAATGCCGCTTACCATCAACGGACCAATATCCGTGGTGTTCGTAAATTTTGCATTTACGGCACACTTTAGTCAGTCGAGAACCCAAATAAGTACCGCGGTGGTTACTGTAGATTACAAAAGGAATTACTTTGTTCTCATAAGCCAACTTCTTTCCACACTTTCGACAGTTAACCCTCGTTGAGCTCAGCACAGTTGCGATGGGCTTGCTACATTTCAATGAAAAGTCATGAAATTCACGGAATAACTCCCTATCAGACTTCAACAAAGAGGGATAAAAGTGAAGAAGATTTTCTGTTTCTGCCACGAAAGAGCTGCTTACGGCTTTCTCGTCGATACCATCTTTTTGGTGCGCTTCTTCTGTTGGACTTTTACCCCAAACAAATTTCTCTATAACCGAGGCTATTCCTAACATTCGGATGAAGATATCACCAACGCTTTTGACAACAAACAGGAGTCGAGATGAACGACCGATATCCTCGACGGAACACAGCCGCCATTGCCGGTATCCTCAACACAAGATAAGTTTCAAACTGATAATAGTTGCTAAGGTAACCGCATCTTCGTGCCCAGGCACCCTCCACACTACACTACGGCCCTTCTTTGTTTACGAATTAGCACTTGAATTACGGATGTTTCGCCTAAATAATTTCGCATACTGTCCATTCGCCTAAGTCTAAAGTCGATTTGCCTATGTCCAATATGTCAGCTCCCCTAAGTCTTAAGCTCCGTACTATGACAAACATTGATTCACCTACTGGATTTGAATTCGCGAACTGACAGTACATGAAACGACTCGAATAAGGAACGACCGGCTACCAACACTTGCAACCAAACATAATGCAGCCCGTCATCAATCGCGAACCCTAGTACTAATGAATACCAAAGAATCGAGTTCCAACTCTTACACACTGTCTCTCGAATAGAAAATAAACTTTTCTATCGGAATATGTTCGTTTCCAATGGATCCGATGGATTCCATCGGAAAGACTTCCTAACCGCATATCCAACCTGAAGAATTTTTCTAAGTGTCCCCAGAATAGAACATGGACTTTTCCATCGGAATTTGTTCCTTTCGAATGGATCAGATGGATTCCATCAGAAAGATCTTCTACCCCTAAGCCGAAAAGGGTGAAATTTTTCTAACTATCTCACAAATAGACATCGACTTCTCCATCGGAATCGGTTCGTCTCAGCTGGTTCCGATAGATTCCATCGGAACAACTCTCTATCCCCTAGCACTATAAATTAGGCCAGTATACGTGAAAATTTTCTAAGTAACTCATGAATAGAACATCAAACATTTCCATCGGAATCGATTCTTCTCCAATAGATCCGATAGATTCCATCAGAACTACTCTCTATCCCCTAGCCCTAATAATTATGCCAGCATAAGTAAAATTTTTCTAAGTAACTCACGAATAGAACATCAACATTTCCATCGGAAATATGGAGTAACATCAACATTTCCAAAAGAATCGATTCGTCTCCAGTGGATCCGATAGATTCCATCGGAACTACTCTCTACCCACTGTAAGCACTTAACCAACCTGAGTAAAATTTTTCTAAGTATCTCAAGAAAAGAAATTGACATTTCCATCGGAATAGACTCCTGTCCGATGGATCCGATAAGATTCCATCGGAGACACTTCCTACCCACTCATCCAAGATAGCCACTTTTTTGAAGTCCCCAAGGAATATACATGAATTTTCCATTAGGAATCGAATAATCTCCGATGGATCCGATGGATACAATCGGGGAAAGACTTTATACCGTCTTATCCAAAATGGGTTGAACTATTCTCGAAATATCCCACAAATAGCACATGGATTTTTCCATCGGAATCGGATATGACACTGATCGATCACCGCCATTTAGTAGAACTTTACAAAATCTACACAAATTGGGATATGACTGGAATCTGTTCGAACAGTCTACACTTACAGTTTTCCGATGGAAAGCCAAGGGGACAACGACTGGAATCTGGTCGACAGTATTGGACAACCCTCTGTGTTTCGGAAATAAAGGAGTAAGATTTCTAAAGAAACTATAGTGCTGCGTCGGTGGGAGTATTACAAGATAATTTGGTTTTTATCAACTGGGTTGATAATGTGAAATTGGCCACCCTAAAGAGATTCGGAAGGCTGACGTTTCGAGCGTTAGCCCCTTCGTCGGAGCGAAGACCGAAGGGCTAACTAAGTATAACCGTTTGCATTTTTTTCTATGGACGAAGGGCTAACGCTCGAAACGTCAAGCTTCCGAATCTCTTTACGGTGGCCAATCCCACATTATATTACCCAGTCAATAAAACTAAATTATTTCGGAAACATATTTCTTTGTAGCAGTTTACTGCTCTTACGAGTTCTCTTCGATAGGTGCCACACTCAGACTTAGTTTTAAAAACATCTCGAAAGTTTGCGCTGGTGAGATGAGGGATAATCCGTCTTAGTTCGGTAGACTTAAATCCTTTGTGGCGGCCAGGAACCTTGAAAACGATATATAACGTTTTACTGCGTTTCGAATCCCTATTCTGCTCGCACCTGACCAATCAGGTGCACAGCATATTTGGAGTAAGATGAGACATCGAATGTTTTTAGTGAACAGTCATCTTTAGATATCGCTAATTAAATTTGAAAATAAAACGACTATTGTGTGTGTTAAGCTATGTTCAAAACAATACTATGGTAAAAGGTACTAAAGGCTATTGTGAAAGGAGTTATCGAAAGCCAGCTTCTACTCTGTTTTTTTTTTCTCCACACCAAAACTTTTCTTCGATTGCAGAAGTTTCGCATTTGCTCAAACCTGATCCTATGTCAGCAACATTTCCGTATCGTTTTTTTTTTTCCGTGTACGAAATACAATAGCCTGGATAACGTTCATAGCATGCATCAGTTGTTGAATATCCAACGGCAGTTTTTTGTCGACAAACAATCTGGCGTGGTCAAAAAACTGTAAATTCCAACTTTAATTTTAAGTGATCCTAGACTGTTGCTTACGTGCGTCGATCAATGTTTTTTTAATGGATGTCGAGTAATTGGAGTGACTTTGATACTAGCAGAAAAAAAATCGAGTAAGATCTTGAACTGTGCCAAATAAATTATAATCACAATTTTACCT
>JAHPZR010024201.1:25000-35000 GCA_019787425.1 Platygyra sinensis | reverse complement strand
AAGCTTTGTTCTGAATTCTTCATTACTCAAACTGTAATTAATTCCGATGGTTATTAAACAACAATTGTAGTTAAGTCGAAAATTTGAAAACATTTCTGTCAGAAGAGACATGTATGGCCCATAATAGATTATTTGATGTCATGAACTTGCCCAACTTCCTGTTAATGCCTATTCTAATTTGTATACTTTATTGTAAATTGAAACGATGCTTCTCAAACTCATTAATAATTCATCAAGTTAAGACAAAGGAAATCCCAACTGTGACAGTGGTTTGGATACCTGGTCTCAATTAGCAGATTTTGACGATTTTACTTCTCTGTTTACTCCTTAGTTTTTGTTTTGATTGAGAAAATATATCAAACACTCGAGACAGTGTTTCATCAGCTATCCAAACACCTCAAATTTTGTCAAAATACTTGCTGTGCATGGTATTTCAACTCTGTTCTCGGTGTTTGGATACCCCGATGAAAAACTGTCTCTTGTGTTTGATATATTCCATGGAACATCAGTTAAAAGCAAATAATCATTTGTCTGGACAGACCATCTTATAGAAATTTACATGTACAGATTATTTCCAATGTAAGAATATTATTCAAATTGGAAGAAGTTCAAAAATGGATATCTTCAATGTGATGATAAATAACAGCAGTAAGTGACACTGTTACACATTGCTTACCAGCATATTCACCAGAGTACTTCATTTCCTTGACAGTTAGTTAGCACATATTGTTAATTTGTTGCTTGTAGAAAATCATTTGTGAAAACCAAAACATCACATCATTCCACATTTTGTATTGTCCCAACAACTTGTTTCAATACAGGCAAGTAAAATACATTTAAACATAAAAACACCATAAGCATTACACTCCAAAAATGGTCCTTAAAACGTGACAAGATATCCTTTGGTTTCATGAAATAGTCTTGAGAGCCAATCCTTGACCAGTATATTATTGATCCCCATACTTCCTTTTGTTGTTTTGATCTTGGGCAAGCTATAAACCCTTTGAAATGCTTCCGTGAGTTCTCAACAGTGCAAGGAGAATTCAAGTACAATACAGTCTATTTCACTTTGTGACACTTTCAGGTGGCTTCAGGCACTTTCAAACACTTTCAAACTCTCAGTGGTGCAACCCGCACCGATAGATCAAGTTGTGTTAGTGCAATGACTCCTTCCATTGTTGTACAACCGTATCGAAGATTCAAGCACGTTTTAAATGTTGTCTTTTGAGAGCGTAAAAAATCTTGCACAAGCTGCACTTATAACACAGCCGCGTCTGGGTGTGTTGGCTTCTGTGAGGAGAACTAATTCGCGAAACGATCACCTGAAAAAAAAATTACTGGAGACCACGCTTACAACCAAAATGGCCACGACACTAGACCATGTGACAGGCTCTCGACTCTCGTGGACAAATAAATAAATTCTCCACTTGCACAAATCCCATAATACACCTCTTTTACCCCCCACAAAATTTGCATAGGCATTGTTTTAGATTACTCTTGGGACATGTTCATGTCCCAGGAGAAATTGCAAACAATGAGTATGCAAAAAAAATTTGGGGGGGGGGAAGGGGGTAAAAGAGGTGCATTATGGGATTGTGCAAGTAGTGAATAAATAAATCAGATGATGCCATATTGTGGCTATACACTTCGTGTAAGCCACACACAAAAATGTGCAACATCATCCAACAATGTTGGATTCAGCAATGTTGGATGATGCTGGACCCGTTTGGCCGGGCCTTTATATGAATAAATAGATAATAATTCCTCGCTTTCTCTAAACGTGAGCTTGGGACGTCCTGATAAAGAGACTTATTCGTTATTGAAAATTTTTGGGGACCTGAGTGTTCAAAAGGAAACTTTTAAAGTAAACCTACCTTCTCCATGTCATCCCAGTTGATGACGGATGCCGTTGTTCAGATGGGATATCTCAGAGTCAGAATTATCTCGAGCTTTGCTTTGAGCTTCAATCGCCGACGTGTACGAGTCTTTTCTGACCCATACCAACCATTACGGCCCTGAAATCTTGGTATACGACCACGATGGAGGGAAACACTGCAACGAGGAGCTATTCGTCCTCCAGCAAAACCTGCCTTGCCCACCATACCCTGAGCCATTTGTCCATAACTAAGAGCTAGCACGTCCTTCATCGTGCATTTTTTCTTTTGTTAGAAAGATGACTAAGGTGACAATGATTACAATATCACAACTTGATTGGGAACGCTTTGAAATTAAGTCCACTGTGATAAAACTGTGTTGCGGCTTATATAAGCAAGTCCGTTCCTGATTGGATGAAGGTGATGGTTATTTCTGGTAGCATCGTCGGGTGAGAATTTGTTAAAAATGTGTCAATGTATACACGAATGCGAATATGGCGGACCACTCGGTCGTCGCCCGGGACGAGTCGAATGAAAGCGAGGAGCTATTTTGTTTTAAAATGCTTCCCGGCCAGAAACTCTTGCTTTGTGGTCGACCTGTTGTTTTATTTCGCTGTGCCTACGAGTTGCTGTGTTTCTGAATGCGACGAGAGGGGATAGAAATCTTCCACCGTTAACCTGTAAGGGAAAATAGTGGATCAATGCAATAGTCGTTGAGACGAGAAAATGAGTTCACGATCGCCGCGGGGACTAATGTTTGTTTGCTACGTTTCAGGATAGAAGATCTCTGAAAAATCGTTTAAATGACGAGCTTATGTGGTGTCTGGTGGTGTTCCAACACGGTTTTCATGGCCAATACCCTACCCAAGGTAAAGAAAAGGTCTCCATGAATGATATCCTCTGTCTCAAAGGAAGAAGTTATTCGCGTTCGCGTCCACTCGCATGATTGCACGGAATCGCACGAAGTAAATATAAATACTACGGTGCAATAACCAAGCGAATGAACTTCAACTGCCCCGTTACTGAAACCAGTGAAAGCATTGAGCCAAATGACAACAACTTAGAGCTAAATGCGATCGCTTACACATTTTCTAAGATCGATTCCAACCTGAACTTAAACAGTTCCTTCGGCGAATGTGAACTCCTTGCCTCCGTCTCTTTGGTTTCCCCTCAGAGGCGAACGAGAAACTGAAAAAAAGAACACCTCTGCTGTGGAAGATTCCACTCTGTTGCGGTGGCATTCAGGAACACAAAAACGCATGGGGAGGGCGAAACAAAGGGACCAAATCTAGCCTCGCTTTCATTCGACTCGTCCCGGGTGACGACCGAGTGGTCCGCCATATTTGCATTCGGTGTATGTTTTTTTTTTTTTTTTTTTTGCGAAGCTGTGATTGCCATTGAGAGAGTGAATGCGTTGCCTCATAGGTCCGTTTGTGACATCAACAACGAATTTAGAATTTTCCTTGGGTCTATTGAATCCGTTGCCCCATAGTTCCGTTTGCTACTGACATCAACAACGAATTTAGTATTTAGAGTTTACCTTGGTGCTATTAGCCTGCGAACGCAGACGTATTTCCGGCTCTCGGTTGTCTCCAGCCGGAAATACGTCTGAGTTCGCAGGCTATGGTTCCATTGAATCCGTTGCCCCCATAGTTCCGTTTTTTACTGACATCAACAACAAATTTAGAATTCAGAGTTTACCTTGGGTCTATTGAATCCGTTGCCCCATAGTTCCATTTGTTACTGACATCAACAACGAATTTAGAATTCAGAGTTTACCTTGGGTCTATTGAATCTATTGCCCCTTATAGTTCACCACTAAATTTTCCTCTGTCGTCATTGGTCAAAACTGATCACGTGGTACGATCTCGCACGGGCACTATCTGTCATTAGTAGAATTCTACTAGTACACTAATGCAAATGCTGTAATCTGATTGGCTGAGCTATTGCACACTATCAGCCATTAGTGTGCAGTAGCTGGAACTAGTCTACGAAATGGCGACGTTTTATCGTTTTGCCAAAGTTTTGGAGGAAAATTTTGCTGAAAATGGATAATTAAATTTCTGAGAAGACTTAACGAAGGACATTTACGGTTTCTTAACTTTAGAAAAGTTGAAACTATTGAAAAAAATGATGCGCTCCCGTATACAACTTAAATTTTAAATGCCGAATTAATCCGAGCGATATTTTTAAGGCACAAAGTTTAATAACTCGTCGAGAAATAATTGGAAACCGTTATTTAAAGTAAATCTTAGTAAGAATTCTACTAAAACAATTAGATTATTCGCTCTCGATTTCTATGAGGCGATAGTTGATTCGGCCTTCGGCCTCATCAACTATCACCTCATAGAAATCTCGAGCTCATAATCTAATTGTTAAATAGAATGCCCTAGGGCCACTATCAGACGATAGTGCCCGCTCAGCAAAAGTGGCTCATCAAAGGCAGCTTTCTCCTACAGTTTTTTTTAGATAAGATGAAAGAATTTATCGTCCCGTGTCGATTTTCGTTAGAAGAGAGCAAGAGAAGTATTTATTTTAGGCTGAAAACAGCGCGGTAAACTACGGTACAGTAAAACGTGAAGCGGGCGCAGGGGTTTCAAGATTCGAGGTTTACTCTTTAGAGGGTTTCTTCTTTAGAAGTCAAAAGTTCACATATAAAATTGTTTATACATGCATGTATAGATGTAATATTAATATCATCTGAAGAGGTTACAACGCAAAATACGAAACACCTAAGCGCTCCATAGCGGTTGGAAATTTTGATAAATAAATTCTTGTCGTTTTCAGTTTTAAGGCATGCCGCTACGGGAAAATTCAGTGGTGAACAATAAAGACAATAGAGTGTTTGTGTCTCGGAACTATCGGTCTGATAGTTGCCCCTTGGAAATTTGATGTTCTTAAAACTAGCATGCTTCGCTTCTCGGGCAAATATTTGTTTTAAGAACATCAAATTTCCGCGGGGCAACTATCAGCCGATAGCTCCTCGACAGAAACACTCTATTGTTTAAATAGTTCCGTTTGTTACATCAACAGCGAAAATAATAATTGTGACAACTGAAGATGTGACGAATTGAAAAGTTCAAGGTAATATTGTTTCAAATTATTACACTTCAATGTTGTATCGTTTACAAATAATTTTTAAGAATCACCGAGAAAAAAATTTCCTTTAAGGAAAAACGTATAACGTTTGTTTTAACCAAATCAGGTGAATATCATGTTGTAGGGCTGTACGTGCGGTGCCTGACTGTAGTTTTTAGATCTGCTGCTTCTGAAAAGTTTGCAGTTTAATGCTAATAAACGCTAAATTTAAATTGCTAATGTCTGTCATGTTCAAAGGTCAAATCGAAGGTACATAGTTGAAAGAAGGAAAAAAAAAACAGACTGATAAAAAGATAGAAATACACCGGTAGAAAAATAATTATCTCGAGTAATATTATGCAAATATCACGGCATGTTGTCTGTTGACAGGAGTTTACATGAATGATTATGAACTCCTGTTACCGCAATGGAAGCAAGATTAGCGAAGGCGCTTCGCAGACGTTACTTTTCGTCATTTATTTTCGTGAGTCCTTTCTTGAGCTTCTAGGGTTCAGGCCTAAAAAATGCAGTGCTCCAAGAGGAAAATTTCAGGGCTCCAGGGCTCCACATCACCTGCTTTAGGGCTCCGGGCTCCCCTCTGGTCTACAATCTTGATAAGTAAAAATTCTTTTTTTAACGCTAAATCAAATACGCAAATAAAAAAGTCAGCAATTCCGATCAAGTTTTTGAACCCAAGCAGCCGGTCACATTATTTCCTATTAATTTCAAAGTGGATTAAATATTAAACTTGAATAGTGCACTGTAAAAGGTTGACACTAAGGTCATGGAGTGGATCAGATTTCTATGTTCCATGTGACAAACTCCAAAATCTCAGATGTCTCGCCTTGACATCTTTCCCCGAGGCAGGTATTCCCTTATTGCGTTCAACGAAGTGGAACGCAAGCCTAACTTTGTTGCGTGACTATAGAGAGTTAGTTGTCCTGTGTAAGTTGTAGTCTGGAAAACCCACATTCCTGTAAGGACACAAAAATGGCCACCCCGCTTAATTTTTGCAGGGGCATGTCACGGCAAAGTTATTAACCTTGGTCACGGCCAGTAAACTGGTACCATAAGTGAGACATGTGACGATACATGTGACGAACATGTGAGCACGTGAGCAGGCAATGTAGACTTTGGTCTTTCTTTCAATGTGCTCTCGATCTTAGCCTGCGAAAACAGCCGTCCTTCTTCGCTCCCGGCCCGAGTGGCGTTTCGCATGAAGGACGTCTGCGATTCACCGCCGAAAATTCCATACTGATGACGAAAATCTGTCCCGATCTGGTCATGAGCGCTGATTGGCTCGATCGGTAATAATGCATAATTAAGTCCGTAAATATGCGGGACAGTAAAAATACTCACCAAAACAAACCTGGCGTCTTGTAATTGTAGCGGTGGTTTGAGTAAATTGGGTTGATAAGCCTACAAGACCTCGGCGGTTCGTGACATTTCTACATTTGCCGTTCTCTGTTCGGTTATTCGAACTTTTGTCGCTTCACTCGTGTTTATGAAGGGCACTTCATGCTGTGTTATAAGGAGGAATTTTAGGAAGAGTTGAGCCGTTAGACCGTGCCATGGCAAATTTTTAGAGGTCATAAGTCTACATGATTTCCGCTGTTATCTGCGTGGATTTAGACACCTCCGTAAACGTACAGTGATTAGAACTGTTTGAGAGTACAGAACTGACATATCGTACCTTTTTCTTCAGAGACGCCGTAGCTTTACTTTGAGAAAGCTATACACCAGCTTGTCTAGTGAAATTCTAATTTTTCTTTCAGTTATCTGATCGAGCTTATGTTTTTCAAGCTTGATGTAACGACATGATTCAATACAGTAAAAACCCGCGTATAAGAACCTAGAATTTTGGGGTTCAGGCTGAATGGTTTCTTATATTTTGGGGTAGTTTTTCCGAAGTCAGGCTGATTAGGTTCTTAGTAGGTTCTTATTTGTAGGAGTTGTCATAGTGATACCATTCAGAGAACTACTGTCATTTGTATTTTAAACAGCAAAAATGCCAAGCCTTGTTTTTTAAACAATAATAAATTAAGTATCATAGGCTACCATATTTACAGTTGTATTTGATAATCATGTAAATTTTAAACAGGAAAAAGACCTGTCTTGTTTGCTTAATTATCCCATGCTGTAAAGAACAAAACATTTTGGGCTATTTGAAGTTTCTTCATCTACATACTGGATTAAACAAATAATTTTCATGGTATATTTCTCGGAAATTTCACAATTTCTAACAATTAAAATCCAGTATTTTGGCTATAAAATAAGAGTGTTTTTATTTTTGTATAAGAACCTGTTTTTCTTTGCCAGGCTAAATAGGTTCTTATATATTTGGGTATTAAAATGCCCAATTTCAGCCTGTAGGTTCTTAAATCACTAGGTTCTTATACATGGGTTTTTACTGTATGCAACTGTTGACAAGCAAGTCTGTTGAATGTGTCTTTGTTCGGCTTAGACCATGGTTTCGATCCTCCATGTGGATCTCATCAGTTACCGGCATTTCTAAAATACTCTACGTCTGAAGTTGCTAGCGTAACTCGTACATTTGTGAGAATGTAAGACATTTGCGGCTTGGCACAAACTGCTTTCGTGACTGCAATTGATAATTTATTCAAAATTATAAAGTTCACGCTTACGTCATCAGTATGGAATTTTCGGCGGTGAATCGCAGACGTCCTTCACGCGAAACGCCACTCGGGCCGGGAGCGAAGAAGGACGGCTGTTTTCGCAGGCTATCTCGATCTCAGAGGTAGCCTGCGAACGCAGACGTATTTCCGGCTGTCAAGCGACAACCGGAAATACGTCTGCGTTCGCAGACTATTTGAGGCTGAGTACTATTATATTGAATAGTCCTTTCCAGTATGATGTTATTTAAAGTGCCTATGAAGTAAAAAATAATTGCTGCTCATTTGAAAGGTTTTTCAAAGTAAAGAAGAATGGCGTTTTCCTTTTCGGAATATCTTTTTTATTTTTAGAGATATTTACGTTTTTGTGTTATGCAAATGAGGAGATTGATGACGTCATAGGTGGTTCCACTAAAACAGTACAACACTCAATCAAGAATATCTCCAGAAATATTGGAGCAGTGTTCTTCAAACTTGGCACCAGAAACGTACATCACAAAAGAAACAGAATGACACCTACTATGTTGTTGCCATGGCAACACTCTCGGCTCCAGTCTCCTTCTGTGAAAAACCAAATATCCCCAATTGTAATCTTTTAAAGTGGGACAGAGGGTCTAGCTCGGCACATAAATGGTTCCCATATTGCCTTAACTATCCCCACTAAGTTGTTGTGAGTGGATGGTCCTTGTTTAGGATAAAATCTGGAAATTTTAGTCTCAATTAAAACAGGACGAGCGGCATAACTGTTGTCATGGCAACAGCACGACAGGTGTCATTTGGCTTCTTTTGTGATGTACAGTCCTGATGCCAAGGTTGAAGAACACCGCTTTAATATTTCCAGAGATAGTCTATATTGAGTGCTGTACTGTATTAGTGAAACCACCTATGACGTCATCACTTTACTCACAAAAACGTAAATATCTCTAAAACGAAAAAAGATATTCTAAAAAGAAAAACGCCATTCTTCTATAATTTAAAAGGCCTTTCAAATAAGCAGCAATCATTTTTTACTTCATAGGCACTTTAAACGTTTGTTCGGGCTCACGAGGAGCTTGCTTATTTTATATCTTCATGAGCATTATCACCTAAAACAGCTGTAATTCCCGGGCTGTATTTGATTGCATTTGTTGATTTACTTCCAATTGCGACGGAAAAGGTCAGTCTTATCCGGTCGAATATTATTTGGAATCGGTGGAAGAGTACTCTGAAGGAAAGACCCATAAGAGTGAACCTGAACCAGGGAACGGAAATGTAAATACTGTGTACTTTGTTAATCAGGCCAGGGGAAATACTCGAATCAGTCGCACGGAGTTTGTTTACGCGATGAACGAGCACACAACTGCAAATGTTTACTCAGTTATATTTGAGCTTCCTTCCTAGAATGTTCGTAAAAAATATACTTTTACAAATTAGCTTTTGCGCTTAAACATCACAAGTCAATGTAACAATATTTAGCACGAAATTTCAAAGCTGATGTAAATAGTTGGATCATGTTTACTATAGGTAGTGTCGGTCGACACTATCGGTCGATATATCGACCGACACCCGACCGATATGTCAACCAAGTGTCGACCGCTACTCGGCCGACATTTCGGCCGGGACTCGACCAGGTGTCGGTCGAGTATCGGTCGAGCATCGGCCGATATATCGACGGAAGTGTGTGTCGACCGATACGGTTTTAGTCTCGTCGACACTCGGCCGATACCTCATCGATACTTCACCGATAGCCTGCCGATACCTTACCGATACTCGGTCGATACTCGGCCGACCAAGTGTCTGTCGAGTCTCGGTCGATATGTCGGTCGTTAATTGCTCGACACTCCGCTGATGTTGTATCGATATCTTACTTTTAAGCGACGATATAAAAAAAGTTTTATCAAGTTTTATAGTTGGGGGAACTTGCGGCTTGCTAGAACAAATTATTATTATTATGAATATTATTATTACTTTATTGGCCATTATACGACTTTCCGACTATAGCAGGCAGGTTCCGCGCAGACGCGTCGCCGGGAAGAGTTTTCAAGTAAAAGACAAGACAAGTATAACATTGAAATCTTTATTATGTATATAGGCTATTTGCCCTTATTCAAAGAAGTACAACTAGTCTTATTTTTCAAGATAATCATTTTCACTGAATTACAAGGAAACCAAAACGTAAAGTATATCTACCTTTACAAATTTCTAACAAAATTATCCCCGTGTAAATGATAAACATATTCTAGCTGAATTCGACATCACATTTTTACATCACGGACGGTCAGTCTCTTCCGAAGTTTGTTCTCCCATATTAATTTTGTTTTAATCTTCCTCACTCTTTAACGTTTATTTTCAGTTTATTATTTTTAATATTATTATACTACTTATTATCCAGTGTTTTCTACTTTCACACCAGACGATTACGTCAACGCCTAAAGA
>JAHPZR010024201.1:0-20000 GCA_019787425.1 Platygyra sinensis | reverse complement strand
TTCATCCAAGGCACTTTGACAGCGTAATTCTCAATGTAACACTCTTGATACTTCGCTTGTAATATAATTGTATTTCGAAGCTGAAGCTTTATTGGTTGATGTTATTTCTTTCCCAGGCCACCTTAGAAATGAAAGGTGTGAAGGAAATGAAGGCGCTGTTGGACATATTAGAACTGGACTCTAGTGTTTACGTCAGAATACAGGTGAGGTCAAAACAAGATTTTATTCCATAATCAAGGGAACAGGCTCCGGCGAGGAAGGAAAATAAAAATCGATAGGCGAGCGCGAAACAGAAGAACGAGCGAAGCAGTCGAGGTAGGACAGTACAGGCTCAAAGGTCCGGGAGCCTGTTGGCAGGCTAACAATGTGATAGATCAAGTACAGTACAGTGTAAGTTTTACTAGCACTCCCAAGGGGTTTTTCAATACTAATAGTACTAAATAAGTTACATTAAAATTGCGTGCCTCAGTGACCTTGAGAGCTATACCGTCGGGGGTATTCCCCCAGCAGGTCCGACCATGGCGGGCAGGTCAAAGGGTAGAGGCCAGACGAAATGGTAGTCACTGGTCCTCCAGGTTGGAGGTTGAGCGTGCGGCTAATCCCCGCACCCCGTAAAAGTATTTGATTACGGAAACCGAAAAGAGGATTGACGGACTCATCCGGGGGTGTCGTCGGGCGACATGTGAGCTACCCGAGGATGGCTTTCTAAGCTGGAATTCTGGTATCACGTGTATGACGGATGTGGGGCAAAGCCGAAAGGATCCCCGCAACCTGATTAAGTCACCTGGGGCCTCCCTCCTGACGCCTAAAGCTACCCTGAGACTTGGGTGCTGGAACGTGCGAACACTTTATCAGATAGGAAAGACTGCTAATGTCACCAGGGAATTCAGGAAGTACAATCTGGACATACTCGGTTTGAGCGAAGTACGATGGACTGGCTTTGGAGAACTGAAAACAACAGTACTAAATAAGTTACATTAAAATTGAAATAAATTAATGCAGCGTACCAAGGAATTATAAAAATCAAGGGGAGGAGGGGAAAGAGGAAATTCCCTTGTTATGCCTGAGAAATGTACGACCCAAAGGCCTGAATATTTCACCCCTCCCCCCTTACGTACCATTTTGTTCCTCATTAACATTCGACTTTGCTCCTACAAGGGATCACGCTAGACACGAATTGACTACAAACATTTAAAGAGCTTCTGTGACTTTAAATTGTTGAAATTTTTGGCTCTTTGAGTTTAATATTCGAAGAGAAATTGGCTTTCAAAAACTGAAATTTTCTGGGTGGCAAAAGCGCCAGTGAACTCATGCATTCTTCGTAAAATTTTGAGTTTTTAAACCCGCGTCGCACAAAAAGTATTTGATACATTGGCCTCAAATTCCTTGGACAGTTAATTGTGCTGTGCGCTTTCACCATTCAGATCTAATTCTTTTGTAGCTCTATCAAAAACTGTATCGCTTGGGCTAATGAGGCAAACATTGTCAACAAAGATTCTCCTCCGAGTTAAAAAAGATTTTCCTATTGGAACAAGTCCTAATGCAACACAATTCTCACAACATAATTAAACGAAATTTATGCGAATCAGTAAGGAGAATTGATCTTATCATTTTGGTTTAAAACGTTGTTCACTGTTATGCTGTTCACTGTTCTTCAGGTAGTAAGAGCGTTCGGCCTCATGGAGTGGAATGACCCAAGAATTCTTCGAAGCCTAAGAGAGCGAGAGAAGAGCGAAGGGACGCTAGCAATGTAAGAGTTTGATCCATTGTCATAAGACTCATACAGTTTATATTGTACAGCGTTTCCTTCCTGCAGGCGAAAGGCAATTTTTGCCACCTGAGATCATCGTCGTTTCCTTCAACCGTAGATTTACACTGCTAAACAATACCTGGATTTCGTAATATTTTTGTTGATTTCTGCCCCAGTTATCAATCTTATTACATCAGCTCTATTTGAAAAGCCGGAAGAGCTCTGGTATATGAAACCCTCCTATCACGAGTACGAATACTGGCTGAAATGTTTCACGGAGAAAATTAAGTTCGTGTTGTAACAAATGTTTCATTTGTTTTTTTTTCTTTTATTAGTTTTCAAATTCTTCTTTGTAGTCTTTCTTCTTCTGGCTGTGGTTCTCTTACAGCTGGTTCCACAAGAACATGCTGTTGGCATGCCCCCCTCCATCTTCAACTCTAATTCAACCCTGATTTATCACTTGCTGTTCTATTTCAGGGAAGCAAGAAAAGACCATTGCGTTCCTGGAACGCAATTAGTTCCTTGTCAGGTTAGTATTTTCTTATGTGCTCAGTTTCGAAGAGGGTTAAAAAAGAGTCCCAAATACCCGGCATATCACGTCGTCGTGACCAGTCATAAAGTAACCACTGTAATAAACAACTTGCTGTTAACTGTTGTCTTATGCTTCCACAAAGTGCGCTTTCCCTTTATGACAAAAACAAATTTTTAAAAGGCTTTTCCCACTACCCTTATCTCGGTTGAGCATTCTACGAAGACTTCCAAACCTCCTTTTGTATGACAATATAACGAGATTCGTGACATCATAAACAACATTTATTTATACCATAAAGAAAAAAGTGACGTCATCAAGAAGTCAGTTCAATGTTGCGTTTTGCCTCAATGCTAAAGCGAATCTTCTTGCGGAACTGTTTTTTTCTGGCTTTTTTTTAGATGTCCGGGCAAAACTACAGTAGTTGAGTAACTTCACCTTGACTCCGAGACGAACGCAGCAGCGCAACCTTGACCGAGCAGAGGGCGGGGAACTGGTTAGGACATTGTGTTTAGTCTGGATGTTATTTAATGTAAAGTACTGTCTTGTAAATACTCAGAAGCAATTCTATTTTTAGCGATAATAAATTCGAATGTATTTTTGCTAAAAACTAACGCCTCTTTTGTGAACACTTGAGCACCTCACAGTTATAAACCGACTATATTTCTTAAAATGGCAAATTTCGAATTGTGGTTGCGTACTGAAAAGCAACTCATTGGGTTGAACAGAACAACGGGAATTTCGCATTGTTTGCGTACGAGTACATCGCCGCCATGTTGAATAACTAGTTAAGAAAATAATTCCAATTGCTTTATCGTTCTTGTCATCCAACATGGCCGTCAGGGTTTTTGCTATTTGAATTCCGTGGGAATAGTTGCAAACCACCTATGTTAATATACTTCCTGTCCCTGACACATCCTCAGTCTTTGCCGAGGACTTTGTCGCCAATCTCATCCCCAGAACCCCCACGTATTCTGTGATCGGTGACCGAACGCTCGACGCTCTGAACAAACTATCATAACGTGGGACTATAAAATACTCCAGAGCTGAAAAAAGTAATAAGCTTGCGCGAATTTTAACTGTGCGCCAGGCTCCAATTTTAAAAAAAGTGGCGAGAATTTCGTCGATCGTCTAAACAAAAAAGGTTACGTTTTATCCACAAACAATCTTTACATATTGCATCCATATAAGCAACCCACTGAATGTATAAGCAGAAGGCAAGGGGAGAATGCTTGCGTACGTATAAATAAATCAACCGACCGACATCCTTGCGTATCTTATTACAGTCCGCAGCTCTTTTAACGCATTGCGAACCATTGCAGCTTACATCATTACCTGAGCCCGCAAGCAGGGAAAGGGATGCGCAGAAAGCTGCGCAGTACGTTTTTCGCTCTGAAATAAAATGCTGGTTCCGGTTTCATTGTGCACATGCGTACAAGTTCAAAAAGGGTTTCTGAACATACTTAGAGAGAGTAGCCGCTGTAACTAATGCTTAGTCGGGCGTGCTTAAAATATGAAATGGCAATATGGCACTACGGGTAAGAGAAGATGAGGGGCACGGGTGTCTGTAAGGGTTAACCCGGCGCGTACAATTATTGAGAGCTTACTACTGTTGATTCAGTGACATTTAGGCTAACCTGAGCACTATTCAGGAAAGGGCTATTTCTCTATTTCGTCATTTCGTGTTTTAAACACGTCTACCGAGTTATCTTTCGGTCTCTCACAGAGGTCTCGATTTCTTGGCGATAACCAAAAGCTAAGGATCTTGGCTTCTAGGAAAGCGGCTGGCTCGTCCCCAAAGAGAAATCAAAAGCTGTTTCAATTTGAACCTCTAGGCTCACAGGGAATGGTGAATGGACCGGCCACTGAAAGAAACGAAAAAACAAAGAAAGAAAAGAGCTGAACTCAATTCGAACTTAATCGACATCAAATTTAATGTCAACATCTTTATAAAATCTATTATAATAGCATGCCGCAAGAAAAGTCAAAGGGTTCTTGAAATATATAATTTAAATTCTTTGAGCAGCCCAAAGTCAGTAAATTTTGACATTGGAAAGGTGTCCTTCAAATTAGACGTATGTTCTGTTAGAAGCATTTACGATGAACAATGGAAGGACCAGATTCATCATATTCTTGCTTGGAAATCCACATCTGTTGGAAGGTGGACAGCGAGGCTAAGATGGATCCTCCGATCCATACAGAGTATTTACGCTCAGGAGGAGCAATGATCTTGATCTTCATTGTGGGTGGAGCCAGAGAAGTGATTTCCTTTTGCATTCTGTCAGCGATTCCTGGAAACATGGTGGAGCCACCAGACAACACTGTGTTGGCGTACAAGTCCTTACGGATGTCCACGTCGCACTTCATGATGGAATTATATGTGGTCTCGTGGATACCTGCAGATTCCATTCCAAGGAAAGAAGGCTGGAACATGGCCTCGGGACACCTGAAGCGCTCGTTGCCAATGGTGATGACTTGTCCGTCAGGAAGCTCGTAACTCTTCTCCAAGCTGGAGCTGGAAGCAGCAGTCTGCATTTCTTGCTCGAAGTCGAGAGCAACATAGCAAAGTTTTTCTTTGATGTCACGCACGATCTCACGCTCGGCTGTGGTGGTGAAGGAGTAGCCTCGCTCGGTCAGAATCTTCATGAGGTAGTCTGTCAAGTCCCTGCCGGCCAAATCAAGACGAAGGATGGCATGGGGAAGAGCGTAACCTTCGTAGATGGGAACTGTATGACTGACTCCGTCACCACTGTCCATAACAATTCCTGTCGTACGACCAGAGGCGTAGAGAGACAACACGGCCTGGATTGCCACGTACATGGCTGGCGAATTGAAAGTCTCGAACATGATCTTAGTGAAAAAGAGATAAAAGCGCGGTCATTTCACATGAAAACTAGTTACCAGACTACTTAATGATGCATTTTCGAACTTGTTTTTTTTTCCGCGCGGCGTGCTTCAATTTTTTTAGGCCAACATCGTGTTTTTCCCTTTGAACCTACATCGCACTGCCTTAAGATGAAAAGACGCTTAATTTTCACGTAAACACTGCATGTAAACAAACATCGATTCTTTTTATTGTGACGTAGAATGATTGACGATGTCATGTAGATTTTTCACCGGTGTATTTCGGAAATATTTTTTTTATAGCAGGCCAATTTACTACTCTACGAGTTCTCTTTGAAAGGTGCCACACTTAGACTTAATTTAAAAACATCTTGACAGTTGCGCTGATGACACGAAAGATAATTCGTTTTAGTACAATAAACTTAAATCCTTTGTGGCGACCAGAAACCTCAAAACGACTGTTAGTGCAATTCCCTTTGATAGTGGTTGGCCGCGTTTCGAATCCCTATTTTGCTCGCACCTGACCAATCAGGTGACAGTATAACCATATAGGGAGTAAGATGAGTCCTCGAATGTTTTAGTGAACAGTCATTTAGATATCTCTATTTAAATTTGAAAACAAAGCGACTATTGTGTGGTTAAGCAATGTTCAAACAATAGTATGTTAAAAGTAGTAAAACCTCTTTTGTCAAAGGATTATCGTAAGCAGCTTCATCTTGTTTTTTTTTCTCCACACCAAAACTTTTCTTCGATTGCAGAATGTTCGCACTTGCACAGACCTGATACTCCTGCCATGTCAGAAAATGATTTCCGTGTCGTTTATTTCCGTGTACGAAATACGATCGCCTAGATGAACGTTCTTATCATGCATGCATCAGTGAAATCGCGCAGTTAATTAAGTTTCGTATTGTCGACGCATCTGGCGTGGTCGCAAACTGTAAATTCCACTTTATTGTAGTGATATTGTGCATGTGTGCGTCGATTCAATGTTGTTGTTTTTTTTTTTGATCGAGCGATAATTGAGATAAAATCGTAAGCGCTTGAACTATGCAATAAATTTAATAAATACAGATTTACCTGGGTCATTTTTTCTCTGTTAGCTTTTGGATTGAGCGGAGCTTCTGTCAGCAGAACTGGGTGTTCCTCGGGAGCTACACGCAGCTCGTTGTAGAACGTGTGATGCCAGATCTGAAATCAAACAAGACTTAACGTTATTGAAAAAGTGCGACATAATGTGTAAAGGAAATTTTAAGTAAACCTACCTTCTCCATGTCATCCCAGTTGGTGACGATGCCGTGTTCAATGGGATATTTCAGAGTCAGAATACCTCGCTTGCTCTGAGCTTCATCGCCGACGTACGAGTCTTTCTGACCCATACCAACCATCACGCCCTGATGTCTTGGACGACCAACGATGGAGGGAAACACTGCACGAGGAGCATCGTCTCCGGCAAAACCTGCCTTGCACATACCCGAGCCATTGTCGATAACTAAGGCAGCAACGTCGTCGTCAGCCATTTTTTTTTTGTTAGAAAAAATACAAAGTTAGCAAATGATTAAATATCTTATATCACAACTTGATTGAACTCTTGAAACTGTTTAGTATACTGTGATAAACTGTATTGCGGTTTATATAAGCAGGTACCGGCTCCTGATTGGACGAAGGTCATGGTTATTTCTGGTAGCAGGAGTTACATGTGGTTGTTTTCCAGCGCGAAGAGTTTGCAGTATTTACACACAAAGTAAAACTTGCCGAGCTAACATTGGTGTTAAAGCAGTAAAACTACATTAATTCTGCCTCTAGTGGATAAAATAAGAGAATTTTTGGGTGAGAATTTCTAAACAATTTTCTTTGTCAGTTTTTTTTTTTTTGCGAAGCTGTGATTACGACTGAACGCGTCTCTGATTTCATTGCCAAATATGGACATGTTTGTGGTAAGTCCGGACACAGCTTTTTTCCCAGGTGGTATGCGGTTGCATGTTTTCATGGGTTTTTGGCGTCTTGCGCGGTGACAAAACGATCCTCTCTTTTGTCAGGCGGTGGACGATTATAATTAACGCTTCAAACTCCTGATGCGGTCACGTTCCTCATTCGCCGACGTTCTGTTGTAGAAAAATCTTACAAATAATGCACACACAACGATATTTAGATTCGTTAGTGATTTTTTATTTTTGTTTTATCTTTAGAATTTACCTTGGGTCTATTGAAGTTCTGTTTGTTACATCAACAACGAAAATAATAATTGTGATATTAAACGGGCAGTGTAAAAATGAAGATGTGACGAATCGAAAAGTTATCGTTTCAAATGATTACACTTGAATGATGTCACATTTCCAAATAATTTTTAAGAATCGTCGAGAAAATATTTCCTTTTAAGGAAAAACGTATAACCTTTGTTTTAACCAAATCTGGTGAAAATCATGTTGTAGGCTTATGTACGTGCGGTGCCTGACTGTAGATTCGTCATTTGCTGTTTCTGGAAAGTTTGCAAGTTTAATGCTAGTAAACGCTAAACTTAAATTGCTAATCGAAGATTTGTAGTTGAAAGGGAATAGAAAAAAAATGGAATAAAAAGATAGAAATACACTGGTAATAAAATAATTACCTTGAGTACTATTATGTAAATATCACGGCATGTTGTCTGTTGACAGGAGTTTACATGAATGATTATAAACTTCTGTTACCTTGGTGGGAGCAAGATAAATAATTAGCGAAGGCACTTCACAAACGTCACTTAAACGTGTGAAAGGAAAAAGTAGAAGTACGCTCGCAGGATATGAAATGTTATCTTCCGCCGTTTTTTTTTCTTGGCCAATCAAGCCAAAATATCAGATTATATAATATGCAGGTGAAAATAATGATAACGCTGCCTTCAATTTGTGTAACTGATAAACAAAGATTATTTAATTTGTGTACGAGGAACTTGTAAGTCTCAGGCTGGTATGACACTGGTTCGATTTCATCTTTAATGCCTAGCTGATTTCTGTAATTACATCCAAAATGCAGAAGGAAAGCGATTAAAATGAATCTTTAAGTTGCGTTACATGCTGCCTTAGCAGGGCCGTAACCAGACGGCAATTCTTATCGAGGCCCCTTACAGGATCCTAAATAAGGAAATAATTTTAAAGAATTACTGAGGCAAGTCTACTTGATTACCGGCACGTAAGTAGATTATCCCGTATTTGTTATTGGGTATGCATATACACTCGTTACCAACGAGTACTTCAGCAAGGGTTTTCTGGCCATAAATATTAGTGCTTCTGAGATCGATTTGTGATGGAAAAAATGATGGTGCAAGGTTAGAATCGATATCGGCACGTCCTGAATCCTAATAAATTTTTAACACACCTGGCGACAGCCTCTTGCGTTCATATTTTTTTTTTGAATTAAGTTAGAGTTTCCTTCAGCCTGTCATTCAAATGACGACAGGAGAAAAAAACATACCAAACAAAAGATCCCAGGAGCCAATACAAATGCGGCCTCTGTGCGAGAAGATATTGATGGGGGAGGTTGCCCTATCGTTACTCACGTACCCAGCGAAGGACTGTTGACTGGCAAAACAATACTTCTCCGAGTAATAAAATCATCCCTTCTAATCATGAATTTCGGGTTTCGACGTTTCACGAGGTTGAAAGTTTTAGTTCAACGCACTAATCGAAGTAAAACTATAAAAGCTACAAGAGTTTGACCTCCTGACAAAGCTAAACAGACTCTCAAACCTTAGCCCCCATGGCAAACTTTGCCTTAGAATGCAAGACTTCCAAGTCCTCCACACGTGTAGGAAATCCAAGATAATTTGAACCAGAAAATAATAAGGGGTGAGATTTTTGCTGGGAAAGCGATTGGCAAAACTCAGTTAAGTAGGCACCAGATATGTCAACAAGATCTTTATTAGGAAATACAACGCACCAGCACATCTACAAAAATAGAATAAAGCTTAAAGAAGCACAACGGAGGAGAACACTGAGAATTTTGTATTTCCACGATCATAAATACGTTATCTGTTAACTTAAGATCTTAACCGACTTATTTCCTAAAGCGGGACAAAGTTCGATTTAGTTTTCAGAAGCATTTTCGGTGAACGATGGAAGGACCAGATTCATCATATTCTTGCTTGGAAATCCACATCTGTTGGAAGGTGGACAGCGAGGCTAAGATGGATCCTCCGATCCATACAGAGTATTTACGCTCAGGAGGAGCAATGATCTTGATCTTCATGGTGGGTGGAGCCAGAGCAGTGATTTCTTTCTGCATTCTGTCAGCGATTCCTGGAAACATGGTGGAGCCACCAGACAACACTGTGTTGGCGTACAAGTCCTTACGGATGTCCACGTCGCACTTCATGATAGAATTATATGTGGTCTCGTGGATACCTGCAGATTCCATTCCAAGGAAAGAGGGCTGGAACATGGCCTCGGGACACCTAAAGCGCTCGTTGCCAATGGTGATGACCTGTCCATCGGGAAGCTCGTAACTCTTCTCCAAGCTGGAGCTTGAAGCAGCAGTCTGCATTTCTTGCTCGAAGTCGAGAGCAACATAGCAAAGTTTTTCTTTGATGTCACGCACGATCTCACGCTCGGCTGTGGTGGTGAAGGAGTAGCCTCGCTCGGTCAGAATCTTCATGAGGTAGTCTGTCAAGTCCCTGCCGGCCAAGTCAAGACGAAGGATGGCATGGGGAAGAGCGTAACCTTCGTAGATAGGAACTGTGTGACTGACTCCATCACCGCTGTCAAACACAATACCAGTTGTACGACCAGAGGCGTAGAGAGACAACACAGCCTGGATTGCCACGTACATGGCTGGCGAGTTGAATGTCTCAAACATGATCTGTTGAGAAGAGAAATTTAAACTCGTTTTATATTGATACCAAAACTCAATACGACTTCATGACATTTTGAGAAAACGCCAAGACCGTTTGTCGGGTCGTTGGGAACAGAAACACCGGCACATGAACTGTCTAAACTAGTCTGACGAATATAACAAAATGAGTACATTCGAACTTCACGTTAATTCGCGTTGAAATAATTCCTAGCAAAAATATATCATTGAAGTAGTTTTTGAAAATTTTTACAAAAATCCCACTTTCTCAGTTATAATATGAAAGAACTCCATGACAAACTGTGATGTTAGATTAACGCGTCAAGTCATGGCTATGGGACAGAACTTAAAAACTTTCTTTTCGTCACAAGAACTCAAACAGAACGTTTATTTAAAATAGCCAAGCATTAATATTCCGTCGGCTGAGGGTAGTTATTGTTCAGATATTCGGCTAACAAAAGGTGCAACCATTCGTGCATATAAATAAGTTATCCTTCCGACAGCTTGTATAACAGATTCTGACCAATCCGCGTCTTTCGATACCATATACGGTCATGAAACAAAGTCAGATATGATCAGGCAGTTGCTCGAAAGTTTCTTGTGAAAGAAAAACATAAAATTCATTTTTCTTCTAAATTCAAAAATTATAACGTATTTTGTCGATCAAATTCTGCGGATTGCACAACAAGCAACTGCGACTAACTAATGCCCGGCTAACATCACTGGTGAGAACAGGTCATAAAATCATTTTCGACTCGAGTCAACAAAATATATGCAAATTTACCTTAAGTACTTTAGATGATGGTTGCAAGCCTGTGTGTGTGTGCCAAATTTATTCTTGCAATTTTTCTGACACAGTTGAACTTTGCAGACCAACCCAATTTAACCAGCAATTTCCAAAAATATGTGTACTATATTATACCTTTTTGGAAAGTCAGAAAAATATTGTTGAAAGTTGGTTGCAGATATCTGCAGTGAATTAAATATCCCAACGAGTCTAGCAGCTTTTCATCGGCCGTTTACGTTTAAAGTAAAATCGAGCTAACGAAAAGGCTTGAAAAAAGCAGAGGCGTTACAAAACTTTAACACGTCCACACCCACAAGAGTAACTACTGTACGACAGAAGGAAAAATATTACAACCTCAGCTTCGATCGGAAGAAAATATTTACCTGGGTCATCTTTTCTCTGTTAGCTTTTGGGTTGAGTGGAGCTTCTGTGAGCAGAACTGGGTGTTCCTCGGGAGCTACCCGCAGCTCGTTGTAGAACGTGTGATGCCAGATCTGAAATGAATTGAACGAAATTCGTCGTTAGACGATGCGAGTACTCGACATCTACAGGAAAAAAATTAAGCTTACCTTCTCCATGTCATCCCAGTTGGTGACGATGCCGTGTTCGATGGGATACTTCAGAGTCAGAATACCTCGCTTGCTCTGAGCTTCATCGCCGACGTACGAGTCTTTCTGACCCATACCAACCATCACGCCCTGATGTCTTGGACGACCAACGATGGAGGGAAACACTGCACGAGGAGCATCGTCTCCGGCAAAACCTGCCTTGCACATACCCGAGCCATTGTCAATAACCAAGGCAGCAACGTCGTCGTCAGCCATTTCGTAATGTGGTTAAAATCTGAGCAAACCTTTCTTCTTATCAAGAACTAGCCTCCTCGAACAGTATGGAACTGTGATCTTTGTGCACGGCTAATCCACGCTTTATGCTAACAAATGCTCGAACGCCATTGGTTGAAAGTGGCCACACGAACAATGATGCAGTTTCCTGGTGCCAAACTCATGTTTATTTTACAAAAGGGTGTTCAATTCGTGACGAAAACCCGGATAAACTTCGCTAAATGTGGCGTTGGTTCTGTTCCAGTCGATTCTATTCCCCGTAATCATGGATGCAAATTTGAATTTAGTGTGCCAGAATCTGTTATCAGTAAAACTAAACAAACCACTCTGCTTTAGTTGCAATAATTTTAAAAATCAATACAATCACGCTTGAATGAATACAAGTCTTCCAACAGAAATGAGCGAATTTTCTCATTCGACAGTCACAGCACTTGTCCGCAATTGTAAAGATCAACCAGTATTCAACACACACAAAATTTTTCGGAGTATAAGTCAATATTTCCTCGGATATTGCTTAAAGCAAAGTGTGCCGGCATCTGTTTATTTGCTTTTCACCCAAATCGCCGATTATCGGTCGCTGTGATCATCATTTGCATGAAATTGCCTTTGTTGTTTAAAACTAATGGACTGGAGCATTCTTTTATCGTTCGACGGAGTCCTTTATTAGACTGACGCTTTGTTGTTTGTGGCGAATAAGAGACGTATTTTTTGTGACGACTAAAGTAGATGAAGAACGCTTGAAAATATTTTTTGGTAATATGGTAATCGATCAGAAACTAAAATATGTTATAATTAAGAAATAAATTGATCCGAGAGGTCTGTGACTTACACTCCAAAGATATCCAATAATTATACGCTGAAATTAATGGTGAAAAGTGAAATTACCTTTTCAGTAAAGAAGAGAATTAATTACTTTCACGTGCACCGTGTAAACTTTTGTTCAAATAGTTATTCACATATTCAAGCTATGTCCATAATCTGCATTTTTTCAATACATTGTTTTACCCTGTGACGTCGTTTCTATTGTTAGGGTCATCTCATATTTGGAAATGCCACAACACTTCGGCACGTTAAAATCTAACAATCATACCCATTTTGGGAAAACAATTGGCATCGAAAAATATTTCTGACGCAAAAAAAGATTATTTTCGAGTGTGGCTGTCGACATAAAAAATGTCAACTGCTGCAAGTTTGAGATCAGTACTATTTTTAGATTAGATAATATTGTGTTATTGCGGCAACCGAAATAAATCAATGAGTACTGAACAGTGTGGCGATATTTTTTAAAAGGCGTTGGTTTGAAATCTGTAAATATCATTTTATTCTGTCATAAAACCATCACCGCCACCAAACATCACCTCGGGAGGCTAAACTACAGAATACAGGGCCACTTATTCTGTTATTTGCATCAGTCTCATTTAATCACAAAGGTGTCTATTGCGTTATGCTTCATTCTTCAAAATATTTTGACACATGTAAAACAGGTGATCCGAAGTGACCCTCCATTCTGCAGTTGCTTAGTCTCCTTCGCAGTCGTTATTAGGGTCGTCACGCAACGCTTCTAAGCGTTGCGTGACGATCCTAATAAAACTAGCAGTTGCTCCCGTCGGGAATCTTAGGTGTGCTGCTTATTTCCTAGGTTGCGACACAAACAATTCATTTATTTGAACTATTTTGCAGTTTAAAAAGAATGGTTGTTTGGACTTCCAAGGTCTAGTGTTCTTTCTATGCTGTCGAACCTCAAGAACCTCGCTAATACCGAGTCAAAAAGAGCCGAGCTGAGTGCCTGTATTATAATTATGGAGGTGCTTGTACTAAAAAAGCAGTGATTTTATGAATTTTTCAGTCTCTGGGACCAGGAAAACTGTCCATATTGTAGATCTATTGTAGGTGTCCGTTTTGTGGAGGTGTTAGTAAAGAGAGTTTCGACTGTATTTCGTTTTAGCTTTCTGCATGTTTGTTTGTTTGTTTGCAAGCATGTTTTCTTGTTTGTTTCCAAGTTTTCTTGCTTTCTCCTTCTGTTATCTCTTATCAACTTCTTCGGCGTTGCTTCAAAAAACATGGAAAGGCTGGTTTTCACTAGCGCATAAGCATAAGCACAAGCCGACATACGCAGAAGCAGTAAGATGTTGATAATTAGTACATTTTGTGCGAAATTTCCCTAATAAAAGGCGCTAATTATCAAGATCTTACTGCTTCTGCGTATGTCGGCTTATGCTTATGCTTGTGCGCTAGTGAAAACCAGCCTTAACAAGCTGTACTGACGAGCCTGCGCCCGGAATGAGCACGCGTGAAATACATATGTACCTTATTGAACAAGCGTGAGGTCCATGTATTTCGATATATCAAAATTCAGCCTAAAACAATAGACCTCATTACGAGGCTCTGGGGAATAACTACAGAGTTCGTGGGGTTTATTACCCAGACGAGTAAAGGGGATAAGTTTCTAAAGAAACTATGGTGCTGCGTCGGTGGGAGTATTACAGGATAATTTAGTTTTATCAACTGAGTTGATAATGTGAATTGGCCACCGTAAAGAGATTCGAAAGCTGACGTTTCGAGCGCTAGCCCTTCGTCGGAGCGAATCCAGAGCCTCGTTCTGAGGTCTATTGTGTTAGGCTGAATTTTAAAAAATCTGTCCATTGGGGGAGGATTCTTTGTGGACCTCGCATGCGGCTAGATCCAGAGGTCAATATTGCTTAATACGGGGGAACAGAATACCACAATAACTGAATAATACTGGTCTCTTAAAATTTTGCTGATAAATATTAATGCATCAATTCTCGGATAGCGCACACGCCAAAGCTAAATGTATTTGCATTTTTAGACCGCTCTAGTGAAAGTCAAACTGAGATTATCCTCCACACATCAAGACAAATATATTTCTTATAAAAAGAAATTATTTGCTTTTGCGTGGTGTATTGGAATAGCAATCTTGCCGAAATAATTCTGAGCAGTCCATTCTAGAGGTCCATATTGCAAGATTCGAACCGCTCTGGAAACCTATCAGAATTCTTCTTTTCGCGTGGAGCATTTTGCCATATAATAAATTAAAATAACTTGAAGTTGTTGATGGAACAGGTCAGGTTCAGTAATTATTGTATCACGAAAAGCACGAGCTTATTTTCTGCACTGACCTTACCAAAGAATTCCATAGGATTTTATGCAATTGGTCATGTCGATCAAGCTGTTTCAAAATTACTGCTGCTTTGTTTTCTCAGTTGATGTCCGCGTTGACCGTGATTTCGCTCACGTGACAGTACATTGACTAGACTGCGCGGTCACTAAAGAAGTACATCGAGCAACGTGAACAGACAGGCTTTCAACTTAGTCAAGTGACCGGCGCCCTTTTAGGCGTTCACAATAAATAACGACCAAAAGTTGGACACAGTTTAATCAACTTTTTTCATTTCTTTTAATGATGCTCAAAAGTTGACAAACAACCCTTCCTACAAAGAAAAGTGATTTAGGGGATCTATTTTTTTAGTTTTTAGCCTTACAGTCAACACATTTCGAAGTCGAAAAATTCTATAAACGTTAACTTTAAATTATAGAGGCCAAATATTCAACTCAAATTCCAGTGACAGAAAAATGAAGGTCAAGCCTTAGAAGCATTTACGGTGAACGATGGAAGGACCCGCTTCGTCGTATTCCTGCTTGGAAATCCACATCTGTTGGAAGGTAGACAGTGAAGCCAAGATTGATCCTCCGATCCATACAGAGTATTTTCGCTCAGGAGGAGAAATGATCTTGATCTTCATTGTGGGTGGAGCCAGAGCTGTGATTTCTTTCTGCATTCTGTCAGCGATTCCTGGGAACATGCTGGAACCCCCGACAATACTATATTGGCGTATAAGTCCTTACGGATGTCCACGTCGCACTTCATGATGGAATTGTAGGTGGATTCGTGGATGCCTGAAGATTCCATTCCAAGGAAAGAGGGCTGAAACAGGGCCTCAGGATCCCTGAAGCGCTCGTTATTAATAGTAATGACCTGACCGTCGGGAAGCTCGTAGGTCTTTTCCATGGTGGAGCTTGTGCCAGCAGTCGTCAATTCTTGCTCGAAGTCGAGAGCAACATAGCAAAGTTTTTCTTTGATGTCACGCACGATCTCACGCTCGGCTGTGGTGGTGAAGGAGTAGCCTCGCTCGGTCAGAATCTTCATGAGGTAGTCTGTCAAGTCCCTGCCGGCCAAGTCAAGACGAAGGATGGCATGGGGAAGAGCGTAACCTTCGTAGATGGGAACTGCGTGACTGACACCATCACCGCTGTCAAAGACAATACCAGTTGTACGACCAGAAGCGTAGAGAGACAACACAGCCTGAATGGCGACGTACATTGCCGGAGTATTGAATGTCTCAAACATGATCTGGTTGGTGAAAAGTAGAAACAAGCACAGTCATTTAAATCAAAATCTAGACGCTATATGAGCTTTTACTCGGGCTTTGTACCGCAAGATCAAGTTGTCGTTTTACAAGTAAGCTTATTGAACGCAATAAAAACAACTAAAAGAATCCAGATACTTCAACAATAGTCACGCTCAAATATTTACTATTCAAGTAGCCTGTTCCAGTTACATGTTGTTTGCCTCATCCTCGACGATTCTTGTTTTTTTAACATCTCTGGTGTTCGTCTTAGTATTATAGCTTGTTTTTTTCGTAGTTTGATTCGTAAATGGCTCATTTGTTATCTCGTACTTTGCTTATTTGGCGGGCTTTCAAGCAATATAATTCGCATTCTCGTCCCCAGAGCCTCCGTTTCTTTTGATCACTAGGTCAACGAAACGTCAACAGCATTTTAAGACAAGTAGCACCGGTGACGAGAATGTATAATTCGTTGGCCGATCCGTTCCGAAAACGATGGACATCTTTGTATGTGAGATGAAAGTATAAGGCGTGATTCTTTCCAACACTTTCTTCACAAAAACACTATGTTGTTCACGAAGAGCGACTACTCAGTCGAGTCGTTTTCTCATCCCCAGTTCCCGCGGTCTACGCATGGAACGCTGGGACTATGACCCCCCTTTTGGCAACCAAGAAAGGCTTGCATTTTTGGACTAGGCTTTCGTAGTAAATATGTAGTTAATAGACCACCTCTTTATTTCTTTCCATAAGCATTTTCACCATTGGTACGTTTCGCCCTCTCGCATAGTCCTTAATCAGCTTTAAAATTTTGAGGACAAAAGCGAGATCAGGACTTTTTCATATAAAGGTGATTTTTCCAATTAAAAAGCTTCAGGCAAAGGAAAAACGGTCAGCCCACGGTTCCGGTAAAAATGAGAATTATACAAGGCGATTGTCGTTGACGTCATTGTTTGCATTTTCCCTCATTAGCATACGATTTCGCGTAAAGATGGCATCATTCCAATATGAATTGAGTTAATTAATATCTTGTGAAACTAAGTACACGGTGAAATTATTAGTTCTTTGGGTGTGGTATTGAACTAAATATAAGCTTTCAAAAACAGCAACATTTCTGGGTGGCAAAAGCGCTAAATAAGCTTTACATTCTTTGTAAAAGTTTGAGTTTTTTCATCTCTCGTTGCACAAAAGGTATCCAGTACATCGGGCTGGGATGTCCCTGGACAGTCAATCGTGCAATTGAGTTCAGTAATCAGAACTGATACTTTTGCAGCTCTATCATAAACTGAATTACTTATCGGTAATCACACAAATATTGTAAACGAAGATTCTCTTCTAACTTAGCTACCTATTCAAGTTGAATTCATTATCATTTTTACTTTTGAAAACTTATTCAAACTGCAGGAGTCACTCTCTGACCAACCGGCAACATCGCTCACCATATAAGGAATTCCGCTAAATGTATTATGTTTTTCCAATTCCCAGCAAGAAATTTTTTGCATTGAAAACAAAACTATGATCTGCACTTAACGCTTTGAACTGAAAAACAATTCATGTTTTACAACAGAAAATTGGCTTGAATTTTTGAAAGTTAACTAGTGTTGAACAAATAGAAGTACTTTCTTGTGGAAATGCCGCCTCAGTGTTCAGAGGTCAGAAGATTTAGGGACTATACATTTCCGAGAAATTCTTCTGAATGCGAATTAACGTTTTGTTTAATCCGGGCAATTGTAATTTTCCCATGAAAACTTGTGAAAACAGAAATTTCAAAGAGTCCCAAATTAGTTGACTTGACAAGGTGTGAAATGAAACAATTTCAAAATTTACGCCCTGAAAAAATGAAAAGCTACCATTTGGGTTTAAACTGATTAATTCAAAGCCTTGAATCAAGGTGAAAAATGTTTTTCAGGGAAGAAAAGAAACAGAAAACAAATTAATACCTGAGTCATCTTTTCTCTGTTAGCTTTGGGTTGAGTGGAGCTTCTGTCAGCAGAACTGGGTGTTCCTCGGGAGCTATGCGCAGTTCATTGTAGAAAGTGTGATGCCAGATCTAAAATTTAAGATAGTTTTTACGGACGTGTTGCAATCTGGAACTGGCAGGAAGAATTCGTATCTGGTATTAATTAATCCTTAGAGTTTTAATTACCTTCTCCATGTCATCCCAGTTGGTGACGATGCCGTGTTCGATGGGATATTTCAGAGTCAGAATACCTCGCTTGCTCTGAGCTTCATCGCCGACGTACGAGTCTTTCTGACCCATACCAACCATCACGCCCTGATGTCTTGGACGACCAACGATGGAGGGAAACACTGCACGAGGAGCATCGTCTCCGGCAAAACCTGCCTTGCACATACCCGAGCCATTGTCAATAACTAAGGCAGCGACGTCTTCATCGGCCATGTCTGTAGCTATTAGCTGAAATTAAAGAGCTTTCTTAATCCCTTGCAATAACGACGAACGAGCAAGTGCAAAATGTATCAATCAGGATGGGTTTTGCGGCTTTATGTAGGTCAACTCCTGTGCACATGCGCTTTAAAGCTCTTCCACATGTAGCTACAAATATTAATTCTCCTTACAGATTACATTACGATTGCGTTAATGTGAGTTGTGAGAATTTGATGGCAGATCTGAACTATTCCTATTCCTTAGGTGATGGTCTTTTTTATTCTCCTCATCTGTCCGCTCTACAATCTATTGATACTGTAAAGAGAAATGAGAGGTTAATCTCGTCTGAGACCACCTGTGAGTCCATTAGTAAACCTATGCTGGACTCCCCGTTATGTCATTTTAAAATACAGACAACTCGGCAATACTTAGATATTTTTCTTTTTGTTTATTAACTTTTTTAAACCATGAATGTTCTGAAATGTTTGCAGTCTTCACTTGTAATAATCGAAGTTCTCTGCCATAGATCTCATTCGCTTACTGTGGACAACGAATGAAGCATCATTTAATTTTACTCGGAGAAACGTCTGGTGCTTTAATATTTTATTCTTCGTTTTTCGTTAGCAGCGGGATTCTTTCATCAGCAGCTTCGTAACCATTCTTAAAAGATTCTTCCCTAGTTTTTCTCCATATTTGGTGATGAATCGATGCTCCGACCGATCTTGAATATTCACCTGTCTCACAACAAACGCTGAGTAATCGATGATCACCGTTAATCCGCAACAGATTATTAGCGTAACGTTCTCTTTTAAGTCTCAATTTCCAACAAAATAGCACTGGGAAGATTGTTGTTCCTAGAGAATATATTTTAATCCGTCACCGATTTCTCGACAACTACAGACCATCTTAAAATTGAGGACCCCGAAACTAAATTGTTGTTAAATCTTGTAAAAGGAAAAAATCACTATTATGCCTGGAATAAACGCCGTACTTCATAAGCCGAACCCATGATTCAACAAATTAGGTTTATGTGAAGTTCGACGTTTGACCCAATTAAGTTCCACTGATACCAAATAAGGAAAGTAATGACAATGAAAAAGTCAATGAAAATAAACAGACTTTGTTTAATCTGCCAACATTTTCATTAAGCGCTGGTTTTAAATCGGGAATCAACAAGGTTTCCTTAATTTTACAATGTATACCAGACTGTCCAGTGGCTAAAATGTCGAAGTGATCCCATTTAATCCTGTGGCCTGTTAGGGTCATATGATCAGCAATGGCAGAAGAATAGCTGTTACTCGTTAGTGCTTTGAAATGTTCTGTTTTCCTGCCGGTTATGTTATCGACGTTTTGGGCTTAAACCCAAGGGAGCAGCTGAGTGTGTCTTATAGGGGTAAAAAGATTAAAGTCGGCGAGTGTTTCTGAAAATAATCCTGGGATTAAAACAACCATAGAACTTGTAAATTTCACATTGAATACATATATAGGGTAAAAAATGAAAACGTCTTTTTGGGGCACTGGAATGATATTCTTAGGTTTGTTTCGGTGTATATTGACTACATCGTTCATGTTATAAGAAAAAATACCAAGGGGGTACCCATTGCTTGACAAGTTCTTCTCAAAGTCTAAGTTTATGGTAGCATAAAAATGGAAACTTTTGTCATAATAAGCCTGAGAATGAGG